>LBNU01017576.1:0-22583 GCA_014162995.1 Artemisia annua
GAGAGTAGATGAGTTAAGGGTTGAAAACAAGAGTTAAACATAGGCTATGGATAAGATGTTTGAGGTTGTGCTCAGGTGAGTTTGTATTTCGGTGATGCTAAAACAGCTGTTTTTTGGAGAAAGGATTTCTTTATTGAGATGAGAACGATCCTAGTGATTTTGTTTATAGTTTGGTGTAGTAGTATGATCCGGTTGGGTTTCGATGATGATGGTTTGGAGATCGTATAGTGGTTATTGGTGCCTGTGTATGTTGTGCTGCGGTGTATGGGGAAGACGCTTTAACCGAGGTTTGTTCTGCCCGATGCCAGCGGTGATCACCTCGGTGACTATTTATATTTCATTGTTACTTATTTACTGTCACTTTTTGTTTGTGTACCTCTATGAGATTCACGATTCGTGAACATTTAGTGAGGTTCTTAATTGTATTTAGTATTTTTGTCTTTGGTTTGTGTTATGGGTTTTCGTTGGGTTCTTTCTTCCTTCTATTTCATATAATTACTATTTAGTTATTGTTTAAATTGGTATGTTCATATCGAATGTTTTGACTTCGTCATATTTGTTTGTAATTATTTTTGAACCAAATATACAGATGTATGTATACTTTTGTAGTGGTATTATGTATTGGAATTTGTTTCTCTTTTATATATTTCGTATATTTCTTATTTGTTGGTGATATCTTTCATTATTCAGTTTATATAATTGCGAGTGTTTGACTTTATTTTATGGTTTATGGGTCTTTTTTGATTAGAGTTTGGTTTTGGGGGTTGTTGTGTTAGGTGTTGAAATACGCATTACAAAAGTTTGTTCGTTGTGTGATTTTGATTAGGAATGCGATGCTCTATCCAATAAGGTAGATGACTAGGGAACCTAAGATTGCGATAATATTATTGTGGTCTGATAGTGTTCCATGGCGTGTTAGCCGATGTGATTTTGCGTTTGTCGGCATAGTGGTATATGCGGGGCTTGTCTTCGGTTGGCGGTATTGGGTCACGATGCACTGGTAGCTGCCGGTTGGTGATTGCTTTGGAGGCACTTGGGCTGCCGGTGTGCAGTTGACACACTGGGTTGCTGCACTGTTGTTGATAGTGCGTGGTTCACTTAATGTGAATGATCAGATATTGTCTTGGTTTGTCTAGTTAAGTTTAGGGGAGACGTGGAAATATGGTGCGCTTTGGGTGATTAAATCCGTTGAGTTGTTTGATAAGTGGTCGATCGAACTTCAGTTTATGTACTTGCATGTGGTCAGAAATTGCGTATAGGTTTTCAATTAGTTTCCGTTGGTGTTATACTATGATAGAATATGCCTAAAGTCTTGGTGGAACTCGTAACGCTCAACCTATCCGGAATGGAAAATGCCTATGAAACTACATGGACCGATTTCAAGAAATTGGCAACTAATAAGTTTCTGTCTCGTAGTGAAATAAGGTTGCTTGAAACGCGAGTTTTATGATTTGAAGGTGAAGAATTACGATATCGACTTACATCCGGAGGTTCCAAGAGTTGAAGGCTTTGTGTCCTAGTATGGGTGCCGGATTTCGATAAGGAAATAGAACTTTTCTTAAAGTTTCCAAGAAGCCATTAAAGGAGATGTGACATCCTCTAAATCCACAAACTCTAGATGCAGCTATTTGTTATCACTCAAAAGCTATGGCTCAAGTGGTAGAGTATGGATTGGCTCAGAATGCTACAACCAATAACAACAATCAAAAAAAGAAAAGTGGGATGATGACAGAAAGGAAACAACAACCAAAAAGGTCACAACAATGATCACACATCAGCAAAATAAAGACAAGAGAATGCGAAGGCAATGACTTGATGGCTCCAACGGAAAGGGTGGATATGCTGGAAATATCCATATTGTAAATGTGCCAGAAACATCACACTGGTACTGCAATGCAAAATGTACCCACTTGGAAGACGGTCATATGGCAAACCGATGTAGGGTAGGCTACTGCTACTGGTGCTAATACACAGCCAATTGTAGTTTGTTATGGCGTGGGGAAAAAGGGCACAAGAGTAACAATTGTCCGAATAAGGGAAATGATAAAGGTGAGGTGGTGACTTGCTATGGTGTGGGAGAAAGGACACAAGAGTAACCGTTGTCAAACAATAAGGAAATGATAAAAGGTGGGGAATAATCGTGCTAAGGCGTATGCAATGGGAGCAGGCAACAAGGCCCGAATGGTCGTGACGGGATACGTTTCTACTCAAATAATCATTAAATGCTAAAGTTTTATTTGATTCGGGTTCCGACAAGAGCTTTGTGTCACTAGTTTTAGTGTGCTGATAAATATTAACCCGATTAAGTTAAACTATAGTTATGAGTAGAATTAGCCGATGGGAAATTGGTTAGTACCAAACACTGTTCTCAAGGTTGTCCATAATTCTAGCGAACATCCATTTAGTATGACCTCATGCAATTGAACTTGGTACTTTTGATGTCATTATGGAATGGATTGGTTATCCTACCGAAACGCAGCAATCATTGTAGTGAAAAGATTGTTCGCATGCCATACAACACAAAACACTAATTAAATCGAAGGCGATAGAAGGCAAGTCTATTAAAGTCATAACTCGTATCAAGGCTCAAAGGTACATTGACAAGGGTGCCAATTGTATCTGCAAAGTGACAGAGAAGGGATCAAATCGAAAGAACGATTAGAAGATGTACCGATTGTCCGTGATTTCTAAGAAGTGTTTCCGTACGATCTACCGGGACTTCCACCACCATCCGACAAGTAGAGTTTCCAATTGAATTAGTGCCCGCCTGCACTGTGCACGTGCACCTTATCGTTTAGCACCATCAGAAATAAGACCTATACGGAAAACTACAAGAGTTTCCGGAGAAAGGATTCATTCGACCGAGCTCGTCGCCTTGGGGAGCTCCCGGTTTGTTTATGAAGAAGAAAGACGGGTCTTTTCGTATGTGTATCGATTACCGGGAGCTTAACAAGTTGACGGTCAAAAATCCGTTATCCACTCCCTAGGATTGACGATTTAGTTTAATCAACCTTCAAGGTAAGTGTATATTCCAAGATTGACCTACGATCAGGATACCATCAGCTCCGCATCCGAGAAAAAGACACTCCAATTACTGCATTTAGAACTCGGTATGTCAACTACGAGTTTCCAAAAGTGATGCCGTTTGGATTGACAAATGCACCGCGATATTCATGGACTGATGAATCGAGTGTGCAAACCCGTACCTCGACAAGTTTTAATTGTATTCATGTTTGAATTGATATTTCCATTTACTCCAAGAGCAAGGAAGAACACGAAGAACACTTGAAGATTATTTTGGAATTACTCAAAAAGACAATTGTACGCCAAGTTCTCGAAATGTGAATTTTGGCTAGAATCTGTACAATTTCTCTGCCATGCCGTGATCAATAGTAAAGGTGTTCATGGTGGATCCTTCGAAATTGAAGCTATCCAATCTGGACTGCACAGAAGTCACCAACCAGAATGAGGCATTCTTAGGACTAGCTGGCTATTACGAAGATTCAATTGGAAGGTTTTTTATAATAGCCAAACCTCTTTACCAGCTGACAGAAAAGAAAAAAATTTAAGAAGTAATGAGTGGGGTAAAGACGAAGAAGAGGCTTTCCAAACAATTAAAACAGAAACTGTTGTAGCGCACCTATCTTCGCACTACCAGATGGGGCCGGAAGATTTTGTAGTCTATTGTGATGCATCGAATAAAGGTTTGCAGTATTGATGCACGACAAGTTCAATAGCATTATGCTTCTCCGACAAATTGAAAATCATGAAGAAAAATATGTTTGACCCCATTGATAGAAATTTGGTGCTGTATGCCTTGACTGTGGAACACTACTGTCGGTACAAGTTACGGTTATAATCACAAGACTCCAATAATCTGATCAAAAAGATCAACATGAGACACGAAGAGGGATCGAACTCCTAATGATTACGATTGTGATATTCCGTTATTCACCCAGGGAAAGCAAACGTGGTGGCTGATGCCTTGAGCGAAAGGGCAAAACCATTACGTGTTAGATCTTGGTAATACAACCACAAATTCTCCGAAGTACGGAAAAATCTGAGCTCAGAAAGCAATAAAAGAAAGAAAATGTGAGGAAATCTCCGGCAGGGATCAAAACCAATATTTGAGACTCGTCCCGATGGAACCGATGTTGTAATCGTGTTGTACCGTTATTTGGAGGTTGAGAGACTTAATCATGCAGATCTTCACAAATCCAAATGTTCTATTCATCGGTTCAGTAAATGTACACGATCTGAAACACTGTATTGGTGCATATGAAGGCTGAGATTGCCCACCTATGTTAGATGCCTAACTTGTGCGAATGAAGGCGGAACATCAAAGCCAGCCGGTTTTCTTTCACAACCATATTCTAATTTGGAAATGGGAAAGGATCAACCATGGATTTTCATAACTAAGCTCCTTAAAACTCCAAGTTGTATGATGCAATTTGGGTCATTGTGGATCGCTTGAACATTAATCTGCTCATTTCCCTACATAAAAGAGACTGATGGTATGGAGAAACTTGCTCGGCTATACTGAAAGAGATCGTTGTAGACATGGTGTGCCTATTTCTATATATCCGACAGAGTACGATTACATCGGGTTTTGAAGTCATTCAGAAGGCGTTGGAAACGAACTTTAGATTGAGTACGCGTACCCGCAAACGGATGGTCAAAGCAGAGCGAACAACAAACTCAGGACATGTAAGGGCGTGTGTGATTGACTTTGGAGTAGTTGGATCGCATTTACCATTAGTCGATTCTCCTACAACAATAGTTATCACGCAAGCATCAAGGCTGCACGTTCAAGCTCTCTACGGACGAAATGTAGATCACCTTAGCGGAGTGAGTGGAGAACTCAACACAGGGCCAAGAAATGATTCGGAAACAGAGAGATTGTCAAATCAAAACCGTTTGTTAACTGCCGAGCCCCAGAAAAGTTATCGATGTTAACGCCGACTATGATTTATGTGGTGAAAAGTTATGCTCAAGGTTTCGCATGGAAAGGTGTAATCCGTTTGGTACGTGGAAAGCTAAGTCCACGATATACAGACCATTCAAGATCTTAGTAAGTTGGTCCGGTGCGTACAAATTAAGCTACCTGAAGACTTTTCAAGGCATTCACACACTTTTCCGTTTCTAAACCTCCAAAAAGTGTTTGCGATAAAGTCTTATCATTCCATTAGAAGAAACTTCGGAGATGATGACAACTAAACTTCATAAAGAACCTGTGGAGATCAATGGATCGTGAGTAAAACATCAAGAAAAGTCCATCCCATTGTCAAGGTTCGTTGAATACCCGCGAGGACAAGAGTACACGTGGAGCGCGAAGATCAAAATCGGAAAGTATCTCATCTTTTAACCGATGAGCCGTTAGAGATAAAACGAGTTAAGCTCGGGACGGAGCTCTCCTAAGTGTACGTCTGTGACATTTTCAAAAATTCATGTTTATAATTTAAAATAGTTATTTAATAACTATCCATTAATAAAACAACTTCGTAGATTATCCGTAAATATCCAATTCTTTCACTACGACTATAATGTCAACTCTACATTTCTTGTATCCACTATTTATTTCCTTTGAAACCCTAATTTAAAAAGTTACTTTCACTTTTATTTTAGAAATTATTAACTTCAAAACATATAACTACGAAAGCATTCGTATAATAAGTGAAATTATTGAAAACTCATCCTATAAAATTATATTTTCATAATTTTTACATAGTGTTTTCACACTAATGTACATTAAAATTATTTCTAATTCACACCGTACCCGAAAACGTCAAACACTCAGTAGTGCACAAACGTACCGTAAAACAAAGTGGGCAAAGTTAACTTGCCACTCCTAGCAATATGGCCGGCCAAGAATGATGTCCAAGGACACTTGGTCTCATGAATACCATATACATCCACCCTACAAGTCCACTATCTCTTTTCCTACCAACCTTTTCATGCAAAACACATACAACATAGTTATTAATCACTCAAATTTTTCTACCTCTTGTTCTCCTACTCCTACTCTCCATCTTCATCACCACCAAAAGATCATGATTTTGAAGAACAATAAATTTCCAGTACTTATAGAAATCCATTACAAGGTTTTGAATATAACCTAATGGATTAGTAAGGTTTTCTTGCAAATAACATAATCCTTCAGTAAGTAATCATTATATTTCATTGTCTTGGTATATTTCTATCACATTTTAATTAAAAAATTATGCATCAAGTAAATGAATTTGTACCACTCAAACTTATGTTATTAAAACTTTTGATATATAGATCAAGAAGTTTTGGTGTGGTAGTTTTGATGTTTATTAGGAACCCCATGACACCTGAGGAGGTGTATGTGTTATGGGATGTTGGAGAATTGATGTGAAAATAAATAGTTATAGGATGAGAAACCATAATGGCATAAAACAAGCTTCTTGTCATAATTTTTGAAATACAGAAAACTCATTAGTTTGGAACCATTTTGACCTAAGATAAAGAAAATACATTTAAAGATGAAGCCATGGCGAAAGAAGGAAAGGGTTTATAACGAAAAAGGTTATGCCTAAAAACAAGTATAACCAAAATATGTTACCATTTGAGACCACCTGGACATTTTTAAATTCTGGAAAATCAGCAACTCTGACTTATTTTGACAAGTACTCAGAAAGTTAAGATAAAAGGAAACATAGCAAAGAACGGACTTAAAATGAGTTTGAAACAGAATTACGCTAGAACAAGTTTATAGTATTTCTTATAAAATCGAATGATAATAGTTTTCATGAAAACAGGTCCCTAACCTTCATTAAAATGTACCAACATGATAAAAATGTATTAGTATTTGTTTAGAGCTAACCGGGGATTATAAAATTCTTGAAAAACGGACTTATAACGAATTAGTTAATGATTTTTCGAAAATTATTGTTTTTACTAGAAATACCAACAACAAGTAATATCCATATCACCTTATACGTAGATGTAAACTTTATTTTCAACAAAGATATATTTTGAGTACATAAGAGTGGTATAAATGACATATACTTTCTTCATAACATTTTTTTATTATTAAATCTAAGTTAAAAATATTTAATCATGATAGTTGCGGATTGTGAACGCGCCCTTAATTTGACATATCCATTCTACTCTTAACTAAACACTACAAGATGAGTTTATAGCCTCGCTTTTAAACTTTAATGATTTATAAACCTCGCGAGGGGATACATGCTATGTTTTACAAAACGAATACAAGTAGCTTTTGGTATGCCTTGACCCGAAGTACTGATTATAAGATAATGAAGTAAACGTTGCCAATTAAAGTCCCCATCACATGAAACCGTTAATTTTGTGTAAACGCTAAATTATAAATATGCCATATGGCATTGACCAGCCTGGCGAATGAGTAGCTCTCAATATTTCAACGGTCAATATAATATTGAGAATATGAGGTAAATGGCAAATATTACCTACCGGGGCAATTATAACTTGGTTAAGTTGGTTTCAATGAGCTCTATGTTATAATCTAATAACCGACAAGTACGATCATACTTGTTACCTGATGAGATGATTACTTGTATTCACTTTATTATTACTAAACTCTCTAAAATTCACTCAACATTATTTGTGACTTTTAGCATGTTTTTTCTCAGGTCCGTAACGTACCTTACTTGGATGGGCCGCGGCAAGGAATGATTATCGATTAAAGATGGCTCATGTTTTTCAAAGTTTTATGTTTTAAAATATTAAAGACTTTTATTATTATTGTATCTTTTGAACTTGTAAAACTTTTGGGGACTACTTGTAAAACATAATAACCTTTTAATGGTTTATGTTTATTAAATATTTGCATGTATGGAAAACTTGTTTATTATGTTTTACTATGTGATCAATATATAGCACCTCAATGTCCTTCCGCTGCCAATCCGAAAAATGGGGTTGTTATAGCCACTCGTAAGAATTGACAAAATGTTTGCGTGGCCACGCCCAAATGATGTTTTGGGTAATTTTGTTCAATTTATTGATGAGTACGAGAAACTGTACATTAAATAACAGATTAATTCCTTTTATTAATCAGAGTATTAGAAACAAAAGGATAATATAACGATGTAGTCGTAAGAGTTTTCCAGGAACTCAGCTCGGTTTGAACTAGGAGCAATTGGAGTGTTGCAAGACGCTAACCAATGTTATTTTACCGTTAATGTTTAACTAAGTGGGAGCCTGTTAAATTATATGGTTATTTTAACGTGGTGAATGTCTAGAATCGAACACGAGACCCTCTCGGGATTGCACACTTAACAAACGAATAAAAAGTATAAATAATATAATAAATGTTAATGTTTATTTATTATTTTGAACACTTAACGGATAAACAGTCGTTAGTTATTAATGTAAGAACTAAACGATGTTTTTAGGAAAGAAAAGGAAGGCTAAGATGTAAAATTGAACAACAAGGAAAGTTCCCTAGAACACCCTAGGGGCTTCTAGTCGGCCGATCACCTCCTTTAGGAGGTTGAGGAGGTGCCTTGGTCACCAAGTTTCAAAGCCCTTATATAAACATAGGGTCCTTAGGAGGTTTCCACACCATTCTCTGTACACCAAGATATCCCTAAAACTCTCTTCTCTTCTGGCCGATCGTCCTATGCCCTTAGGGTTGTTTTGTCGGTCGAAATTTTTGTTATCAAAAATTTAGTGTTCTTGTTTCTTGCAAAACCTTTTATTCGTGATTAGTTTGTGTGTACAAGAACGAGGTAATAACTTACTTTAGTTATTATCAAGAGATCGAATCACAAAACAGTAATGGGTGATTCTTAAGATCTAATTCAAATCCTAACTAGGGTTCATCTCATTCCTTGTATCAAGCATTGCATAAGGTATGTTCTTATTTATGTTTTAGTTAACTTTTATGTGTTATAGTAGATCCTAGCTTCCGCAATATGTTTATGTGATATTATATGAATAATATGCTTGTCATGATTATCAAATTCTAACAAATTCCACATTAGTCCCGTGGAGATGGAAAGCGCCGGTGTGGCTCTCATTTCCTACCAACAAAGGGTTCCATTCATTGTAATCAGGGCACTTTCTGACCTTGCTGGTGGCGGTGAACACTCTAACGAGGCTGATACGTTCATTGACCTTGCTGCTAATAATTCTGTCAAAGTTGCTGTCGAGTTTATTAAGTTGATTCCATCTCATAAGTAAATTAATTTACGCTCAGTGGATAGCTTTTAGTATTTTAAACTTGAATAATACAATTGTAATAACTTGCATCATTTGAACTTGGTGTATTTGGTCTTTCGCATGATTCGAATAAAGTTTTTTAAGCTTTACTTTGTTAGTTTATGGTTTGTTTATTCGGATATCTTGGTTTCAGAATGTAACTTTGGAATTATGGTATTTGTATTTATATCTTTATGCCAAGTTGTCCTGTATCCCACATTGATAGATCAATAAGTTTTTTATATACGAGTATGGAGTCTATATATACCCACCATTAGTTTCTATGTAATTGGTATGTTGGAGAAATCTCCCTTGTCCATATCAGGTGAACAAGAGGCTTTCTCGGAAGGTTTCCTCCGGTGTATACATATGATTTTCGCAACTTGCCACTTTGGTTTGATGAAGTCCTGAGTCGGTTATTGGTGGGGGTTGTGTAGGTACGAGTGATAGCTCTAAGCTAGAAAGCAGTGACATGGCAGTGTTAAGGTCCTGAACTGGATCAGGTTCAGCATGTGCCATAACCACTGTTGCCTCTGGTGTGAAATAATCTAGAGGAAGTGATCTGTAGTCAATTAGTGAATAGGTATGCTCAGCTGTAGTGTACACAATGGTAGGGTAAGTAGGTGCGGGTGCAATATAAGCTGATGATGTACAGATTGGTGTGGGTGCTACATAAGCAGATGAGTTATATGTGGGAGCTTGTGCTACATTAGCAGATGGAGGATAAGTTGGTTGTGGTGATGGTGATGATTCAGGTGATGCATACCCTGTTTGCCTTGGTACTGGTGATTGAGATCTTTGAGGTGCAAAGATGTATTTGTCATGAGTGCTAGTGGATCATGCTTGTGTCTCTCAAGTTCAGCTCTCACATCATTAGCCTCATCTTGATTCTGCTTCAAGATGTCAAAATATGTCGGAGGGTGAGTTCATTTAGTTTCTTAGATTGCTTCACGTAGTGTCGGCCCAGGTTTCAATCAAACACAAATTTATATAAGATTCACTCTTATTTAATCAAGAGTAAATTAATACAATCATTGTATGTTTTGTTACGAATATTAGATACTAAACTAAAAGAAATCTACTTCTATTTATACTAATCCAACAGGTGCCTTTCCAACCATTACAATGGTTTGATTGGCGGTTACTGGTAGTTGGTGGTGGTTAAACCATCACACCCTTTCATCATGTCCTTTCCTAAACAGACACATCATTTTCTTTTAGTCATTTACGCTTTATACCCCTCAAGTCTTAAACTAATTAAAAAGTACAACAGTCTCCCCCCTAATAGTTTAAGACTTGTCCTTCTAGTCTTCGCATGTCTCTTCTTATACTTGATTCAAGTCTTCTCAGCTTGTAGCACAAACTTTGTCTTGAATAAAACTTTGATGACTTCACATCATCTTCATTCTTCCGGTTGCTTACACAACAAATTTTTCGCGGTTGCTTCACACAACAAATTCTTCACGGTTTCTTCACACAACTTGGCTTCACACCGTCTTCAGTTTGATCAGTCACTGATATGTTCTTCACGAACTATTCTTTACGGCTAACTTGGTTATTTCACAAAACCTCTCTTTTGTACCAATTCGCATCACACGAATCAAATCTTCCTCCACTTTAACTCTCTCACAGAATTATTTTGATCCTTCACGGATTGAAATCGTATCACACGTGTTTCCTTTTAATTCATTCACTGAATTGACTGCACCTTTCAAAGGCTATTTTCCGCATCACACGGCTTTGCTTTGATCGTATCACACGACCAAGCTTTCTAACTTTCTAACTTTCTAATTTTCGTCAATTAGGCATATTAGAAGTGCCGGTTCATCATCACTCTCTACTAAGAGTGCTGCAACTTCCTCTTTTTTCTTGCTTGCACATTCATAAGCATAGTGTCCAAGTTTTCCTAACTTGTAACAATCTATTTGCGACTTATCACCATTCCTTCGCGGTTTGTTGTCGGTTCCTTCCGACTCATCTGAGGTGTATCCTTCACCTCTATATTTTCCTCTTCCTCGTGTCTGGTTACCACCTCCTCGTCTACTATTTCGATAGTTGCGTTTATAATTTCTGTCATTCCTTCGACGTATGAGTAACAACTTCTCACTATTATCTTCCTGACTTCATTTTCTAAACTTAATTATTTATTCATAAGTCTTAAGTTTCCCAATTATCTCCTCCAACTTTACAGTCTTAAAATCAACAATCATTTTAATGGTCGCTACTACTGGCAAAAATTTATCTAGTACTGAATTAAGTACTTTTCATACTTTCGTTTGCTCATCAAACGTTAATCCATGATGACATCAAATAAGTACATTATATTGTCATTATTTGTCCTATTTATTTGACTTGCTTTATTACATTATCTATGAAAATTGATACTTAATCATTTACTTTAGTAATTCTCAGGTAAAAACAAGCATTCGGTGAAAGTTAGTGATTTTGGACGAAATATGGAGCTAAATGATCAAGATGGAAAAAGTCTGCTGAACTCAAGGAGATGCACCGTATCATTCTAGACAGATACGCCGTATCATCATACTTAGATGAATTCGAAGACCATTGCCTGACTTTGAAGAATGCGCCGCATCTGATTATATCATGCGCCGCATATGAAACTTTCGTCAACGAAGAAGCACCAACTTGTTCTACTCCAGATACGCCGCATCACACTTATGATATACGGCGTATCACTAAAAATACTTCACCAAAGACAATCCAAGATACTAAAGGAAATGCGCAGCATAAAGATTCAAGATGCGCCGCATCTGAAGACGGTGTACGAATATTTGAGAATATATTAATCTTGGACCCCACGCGAAGTTAAGTACATGCGCCGCATCTACTTAGTTGATGCGCCGCATCGTGCCCTCAGACAGAAACTATAAATACCCCAAGATACAACTGAATTTCGTATGCCAAAACCAAGAGAAGCTGCTACATAAACTCTAAGGAGAAGAAGAACAAAGAAAAGGCAATACAAGACACACCACATCGAAGATCTTAGAGCAGTAAGAAGGTCCTGGTTTTGTTTTAATTCCATTAAGTAGTTTTATTTTATTATAATAGTAAACTTTAATCCATCAGGATTGATGGGCTTGTGATCGCCATATTGCTACTCTTAAAAATTCTTTCCCATCGATTAAAGTTTATATGATGTTTTTTTGGTTCTTTTTATATGTGCATTGATAACCTCTATGTCTAGCAGTGGCTTGTTCGGGCTGCCATACCTCCTCCAACGATTACTTCACTAGCCTAATAAGTTAGTAAAATAGTTCTTAAACATAAGTAATCATTAAGGGTTTACTCGCCTATAATTAAGATCCAACGAGACAGATAAGATTACGATACTCGTCATATAAAACTAGCAATAAAACAAGTGACAAGCTACTTAATCATTAGTGATCAGGCCTTCTATCTATATCTTTATCTATCTGTGTACCTGTTCGCCACTCGTTGTATTCTTTCTCATTAGTATTATAGTTTTAGTTAATCAAACCAAATAGTGCTAGTGTCTCAGACTAAACCCCCTTTGCGTTAGATTAGGTTGTAAAACTAACTTAAGAATTAAAATACTGATAGACTAACTAGATATTGTGTTCCACTCTTAGTGATCGACACTCTACTTACCACTATCTACATATTGATCAGGTACACTGCTTGTTAGTGTGTGTGTGTAATAGGATAAGTCGGCTAAATATAAATTTAAAACTTGATAAGGCATAAACACCCTATACTGCAACGTGACACAACACGCGTCAATCCACATGTAGCAGCCTTTGTAATAATACTCATCAACTTCCCGGCAAATGAATCTATTGATTCATCTTCTTTCATCACAAGTCTCTCTAATTCTGATTTAAGTTGTTGCGAGTGTGCCTGTTGTACATCTTCTGTCCCAATAAATTTTGATTTTAGAGAGTCCTAAATTTCTTTCGTTGTTTCACATCCCACAACTTGCATTTGCAAATCTTCTGTTAACCCTTGAAATAGGTATGCTGACGCAGAATTATCCTTTTTTACATCAATCTCTTTTGATGTACTTGTTCCTTCTACTAAATCTATACTCCATTTGTCACTAGTATCTTCTTTATTCTTAATGCCCATAATGTATTGTTTAGAACTGGGCACTTGTAAGATAATAACAGTGTGGCGACTTCTCTATAAACAACTTTGTTGTTTTCGTTTTTGTCTCCCAAAATATATTTCAATTTGGTTGGTTTTCTTCTAAAACTAATATAAATTTGTATATTTAATCTTCCTTGTATGTTGGGCTCTTTTTTTAATCTACCCTTTTGTGTTATTAGGCCCAAACTACCAAAACCCAACACCTTCTTCTTCCTTTCAGTAATCGACTCACTCGATTCCGGGTTGTTGTAATCGACTCACTCGATCTTTGATCCAATCTTCCACAAATTTCTGGTTGTTGTTTGTCACAAACAATCAGCCCTCTCGGCCTTCCTTTTTTGAATTCTCAACCTGCTCTGATACCACAGTTGGCCCAGGTTTCAATCAAACACAAATTTATATAAGATTCACTCTTATTTAATCAAGAATAAATGTATACAATCACTGTATGTTTTGTTACGAATATTAGATACTAAACTAAAAGAAATCTACTTCTATTTATACTAATCCAACAGGTGCCTTTCCAACCATAACAATGGTTTGATTGGCGGTTACTGGCAGTTGGTGGTGGTTAAACCATCACACCCTTTTATCATGTCCTTTCCTGAACAGACACATCATTTTCTTTTAGCCATTTATGCTTTATACCCCTCAAGTCTTAAAATAATTAAAAAGTCCAACAGTCTCCCCCCTAATTGTTTAAGACTTGTCCTTCTAGTCTTCCGACTTCATCATCCGTCTTTACATCATGCATGTCTCTTCTTAGATTGCTTCACGTAGTGTCGGCCCAGGTTTCAATCAAACACAAATTTATATAAGATTCACTCTTATTAAATCAAGAATAAATGTATACAATCACTGTACGTTTTGTTACGAATATTAGACACTAAACTAAAAGAAATCTATTTCTATTTATACTAATCCAACAGGTGCCTTTCCAACCATCACAATGGTTTGATTGGCGGTTACTGGCAGTTGGTGGTGGTGATAACGCTCAAATTGTGCATGTTTTGAGTGGCGTTATTCGTATGTTTTTTGGTTGTTTTTGTCACTTAATCGTATAAAAGTGTGTATTACAGGAAAATGAAGAAAAAGACGTAAAAACGATCAATAAACAAAGATTTATGCATGTACGAAGAATTCCCGACAAATGAAAGTCTCTTGGAGTATATTCGAGAAGATAAAAGTCATGAAGTTGTCACTCCAAAGACTCAAGAATAAAGTACAAGAAGGAAAACGAGAAAAGAAATGAAGGAAAAAAGCTAAATCGAAGAATTATTGGAAGACTCGTTGTTCCCGACACACCTTCACCATTTTGGCCATAAGTTGAGCATACAAACTCCGATTTAGTTGATTCAAGCGGCCACGGAAAGCTAAGAGAAAGATCTACAACTTTGATGTTTATGATTTTCTGCCAAAATGCATCCATCCGAACGGATGGATGGATTACCGAACGGATAGATCAAAATGTCTCATCCATCCGTTCGGCATGGTCCCGTGACCGGATAGGATGGACTGGACCTGAGGATCCAACCGATTGGTTGGATGAATCTGACCTCCCCAAGTCATTTTTAATGCTTATTTAAGTGCCATAAAGCCCCAAGTCCGATCATGTCTCCACAATAACTCCATTTACTGCCATTTTTATGACACTTAGTGCCCAAGTTTCATGCTTGGAAGCTAAGGTTGATTTCTACTACATATAGGAGTGCCTAGCCTTGGTTTTCATTGTGCATTTCTATCCTCCACCCTTGAGGATGAATTGTCACCACCTTTATCTCACCAAAAAGGCCACAACTCTCTGCCATTTCCAGAAGTAGTGCTCAAGTGCTCTAGAAAGTGTTCGGGTATAATTTTCCGGCTTGGTTAGAAGTTTTAGTTGATTGTAGGTTTGAAGGTTGCTAGAAATCTTTCACCTTTACCTATTGTAATTGATACCTTAGGTAAACTCTTGTTACTTTTAAGATGTTGAATGTTATATCTCATGTTTGGTTCTTTGTGTTTCATGTGATGTGTTTTGATAATAATAATCTCTTAATGCTTGTTTGGATATTATGATAACTTGTGATAAAGGGATATTTGGATACAATTAGTGTTTGTTTGGTTTATGATGAAAGACATCATATTTGGTTAAATTGGAACTTGTCTTGTTTACTATTGTTGATTCTAAATGTCGAAAGGATTCAATAGTGGTTGATTTCAATTCATTAGTCGACAAATGTTTTGGTCTTGTACTTTGTGACGATTGTACAAGAAACTTAATAAACATAACAAGTTAAGGTTTAATTTGGATTTTAGGTCGAAGGGCCTTTTGAATATGTGTTCTAATCATTTTTCAAGTAAATGGAACTTAAAAAATTAATAACATCAAAGTCAAGGACGAAAGGAATCTTTGTTGTTGTTTAAGTGTAAGGCTCATGACATGACCATTTGATTGAGGCTTATGCATATTTGATTTATAAAACACTAAATTATTATTGGTTATTTTGGCCGAAAGGATTACCTTTGATAATATGTTTTCCAGACTAAACATCCTAATATCCATGTAATCATTTGTCCAAACATGTATGTTCTTTGTTTGAATGTTCTCATATTGCTTTTTTTGTGGTTTGATCCGTGACAATAATAACCACCAACTTGTTACTTGCTTAAACAAACAAACAACACTTGAGTGCAACCAAGTCTCTTGGGACGACCTTGATTTACCAATTCCTATATTACAATTGACTAGGGTATACTTGCCCGAATGTGTTCCTAGTTAACCGGTAATTCTTGTTTATAAATTTAAAGCTTCAATGGAGCGCATCAGGTGGTTAAACCATCATACCCTTTCATCATGTCCTTTCCTGAATAGACACATCATTTTCTTTTAACCATTTACGCTTTAAACCCCTCAAGTCTTAAACTAATTAAAAAGTCCAACACGTAGGTGATAAAATGTTTCCATTCAGGTTGGATACGAAGCATGAATTTGATGCTCAAAATGTTTTTGGAAATTATGATGTTGTTCATGTTCAAGTCATTCATGACACTTGAAAACCATAGGTAGTATGACTCTAATGTCTCTCCAGAAACAGACGTGAATTTCTCATATTCTCATAAAATGTTATCTCTATCTCTTGTTGTTCAACTTCTGTCCTCGACATCTGACGTTCAACTACCTCCTATATTTCCTTTGCATTCACTAACTGTCCAAGTTAAATATATGTCAGTGTTCAATCCCTACAAAATGAGATGCATAGCACACCTTTCAGCTTTGCTTTTAGCCTTGGCTGATTCAGTAAGATCTGAATCTTCTTGAATTATGGTTGTGCGGTCAGTAGGTGGATCTGAAGTAGATGGAACAGTGACTTCACGTCTGAGATAAGGACCTTGCTTAATGGATTTCCAAATCAAGTCACCATCGTGTTTGTCCTCAACGAAACGCTAGATACGACTTGCCCATTGAGTATAGGAACCACGAGATAATGAGACATAATTTGTGCAATAATTTGTGAATTGATTTGTGAAGTCATGATGACAGGTATGTGTGAAATGATTACGGATATAGACGGTAAAGAAATGATTGTTTTTTGTTTATGGCTTAAAATCGGTATATATATTACTAACAAAGTCGATATATTGTCCACAAAGTAGGTAAGTGTAAACTCTAAGTTGGTATTTGTCCATGTATAAGCTTGGTAAAAACCCTAAAAATTAATCTCGGCAAACCCTAAAAATCGATAATTGACCTAGATGAAATCTCAGTAAAAACCACAAAGGAATCTCGGGAAAACAGTCTAGCTCAAAGTCGGTATTTGTGGGTCAAAACTCGGTACAACTTAACCTACAAAATCGGTAAATCAAATAAAGGTTTCCATAAAATCGGAAAAATTGATTTTTAGCGCTCTCGGTATTTTGGCTGCTAGAAAAAGTAGGTATTTTTGGTTCGGTCAAATTTAGGTAATTTAGGGTTTTGACTTTGTGTTTACCGATTTCTCCAACTCTCTAAATGTAGATAGATTGCAAACAAAAAACAAACAACAAAAACGCGATTAAAGCCTCAAATTTTGACGTTGTACACTAAATTGTTCGCATAAGCCCACTCTATAATGACTCTAGATCCTTTAAAAAATGACTACTTTTAAGAATCTACGTGAAAAGATTGGGCCTTTTTTGAATTTTTCGATTAGAACTCAAAGTCGCAAAACAATTGCAAAAAGCTTAATAAAGTTGCGGTTTTTATGATTTTTTTTGCACACTCTTAATCTAAAACATCAAACACATCATAAAGGGTCTCCTTTAGTGATGTATTTCACGAAAAAGATAAAAAAACAAGCAAAAAAATGTCACATTTTTTGGACTGTTTACAAAATCGGTATTTTTGAATGTAAAAAGGTGTGTTATTATTATTATTTTTTTTGATCAAACTATAACACACCACAAGTCACTTATCGGTCTGCCTAAATGATCTAGAGTGATAGAACATATGATAAAAATAAAAACAGCAAGCCTTTTTCATGAGATACAAAATCGGTAAAAATGAACACAAACAGATAGCAACTTTCGACACACAAAATCACAACTAAACCATTACTTGGCTCTTGATATCATTTGTTAGGTTTCTAACATAGTGAATCATTCACACAAAGATAGAAAAGAAGGTTTAGAGAGAGAATAGTGATAGAAGGAGGAACTATGTGTCTATTTCACACGCTAAACAAAGTCACACGCCTTCACAAATGAAGGTAAATGCCTAATATACATAGGAGGGTTGGGGTATGGGCCTTAGTTGGCTTGGACTTCGGCTATGGACTTGGACTAGTTAATTTACTTAAGCTTACATATCTACTTTAGACAATATTAGCTTAATGGGTCCATGTTTAGTCCATAAGCCCACTACTTAATCTATCACAAGCTATTACAAGGTTACGAGGTTCATATTAGATAAATGACCATCACTTCTTAAGGCTAACACCTTTTAAATAAAAATAATAGTTTCTTAAAATTCCTGGTTATGCTCAAAATATTTTAAAACCCAAGTTTCCATATTTGGAAATCAAATATTCCAATAAAGCAAAACTGTAAAAGACAGTTTATGGAAACTCGTGGTTCGGTCATCAAGATTTGTGTTGGTCAAGATTTCAAGATCCCATCTGGCTGGGATACAAGAAATCGACCTACATAAGGGTTTTAGTAATCTCATATCAGTTTTTTCTTGTCTACCAAGTAATCTTGTTTTCTTATGATTTACTTTGGTAACATAGGGTTTTCAATAATGGTTATAACCAATTTTTAAAAAGATTTGCATCTTACTAAAAATACCCAAAACCCTCAATCACAAAAGGAAAGAAAATAACTTGCAATCAAAGAAAAACAATTCCAAGTAAACCGTAGATTTTTGTAACTACAACAATGGGCATCATGGTTTCCAAGAGTAATCCCGGATACTTACATGTATCCCATAAAGTTGACACCTTTAGGGTTTTGAAAACCCTAATGGGTCAATTTTATGCTAATCAAGATCTTAGACCCTAATTTTTAATCACAAGATTGAACAAACCCCAATTGTTACAAAAACAAAAACCCTAATTACACAAATCAACCAAACCAAGCAATACCCATTTAAGGATTTAATCTTTTCGTAATATAAGTAATTACTAAGAACCCTAACTAGGTTATATATGAATAGAGTGGCTCTGATACCACTGTAGGGGTTTGGTGGTCACCCGCATGCCTCATAAACATGCACAGTGGAAAATAAACAGAGAAGAGACATGCAACCGAAACCCTAATTAGTCAGATCTCATAATTAGGAATAAAACATAACTAACACATTATAAGGGTGTTTATAGAAGATTTACTTGTTAAACCTGTACTCCGTAAGCTAATTGACCTTTTTCAAAAGCACGGGATGCATTCTTCTTGTTCTTGATGCTACATGAACTTCTTTAGGGTCTCTTAGAGAAAATCTCCCACTTGGATTGCGTTATGTATCCACCGGTATTGCATAGGTAGAAATACGGCTACGAACCTATGCAAGTTGGCGATATGAAATCGGGTAAAACCCTAAATCAACTAGGATTTGATTTGGGTAGTCGACAAAGTCAACTTGTGGTTGACTAGGGGGATAAACGACCAAAGGGTTTTCACCCTTTGGTTAGTTGGGTCAATTGCACGCAAAAGGGAGGAGAGGAGAGGGAGATTTTAGGGGTAGAGGATTTTTTATGAAGTCCCTAAAAAGTCCCTTTGTATTTATAGGGTAGTTAGGAATATTGTAGAATAACTAGACTAACTATTTTCTTGTCCTACAAGTAATATAAATTTGACAATGTATCAAACTTGTCCACTATGGGGATTAGCCAAAACCCTAAACCCTTAGGGTTTGGATTTTGCCTTTTATCACTTAATACTTATCTATTGATAAATATTTTATATTCATGACAATTACCGTTTTAACCCTTAATGAAAATACTTTAGGATTTTTTTCATTTCTTCACTACTATTAATTCATTTCGTAACTTGTTTCTCATTTTCACTTGCCTATTCTGTTTAGTGTGCACCAACGTGACCATTTGGTATTTCTGTGAAGGCGAGGTGTGAAATCCGTTGTATCTTTGCACATAATCCTTTTAGCAACCAACTTTCTGGTCAATCACCTCAACTTGTGAGGTTATGAGGGGTATTTATACCCATACATACGCATGTTCCTACCCTCTCAACTATATAAGTGTTGAGAGGGTTCTTAACCTAAAGTGTACAATAATACTAAAATAAACCTACATCCAAACCATTAAATTTAGTAAAGATAAGACCCTAAGGGAAGCAAACAAATATGACAACAGAATAACCATTGACGCACACAGATATTTTATTGACACACTCTTACACACATTTGTCACATCACCTAATGATTGATATTTATACCCAGCCAATCGTTGGTGAGTTGTGACTTATTACATAATATGTTTCTAGACCTCTAAACACTGATAATACAACCAACATACTTTCTATACTCATATTACTTTCAATTGTGATTCTTAATAATTTCCCCCAATGTATGTACAAGACCTAACTTGGCTCATGTTGTCAGTGTGGTAAGTAGGTTTCGAAGAATCATAGGAAACCTCATTGGGAAGCAGTTAAAGGATGATGTGGTATTTGAATGGTAAAAGAAACATATGTATGGTTTATGGAAATAATAAGGTACCTGTTGGGTTCGTTGGCTACATAGACTCTAACTATGCTAATGATCTTGTAAAAAGGAAATCATTGGCAAGTTATAATTTTAACTTTTTGGATGTGTGTGATGAGACGAAAAGTGTTACGCTTTTAGGGGGTCATTTAAGCCCTAACTCGTATAAATGTGATCAAATATTGCCCTGAATCGTTCCTTTTGTCATTTTAGGTACTTTTGAGAGGAATTCTGGAAAACATGCATATTCGGACGTTTTTGGAGCATAAAAGTGAAGAAAACGACAAAGTCTCAAAAGATGAAGATTTACAACCTGACGGCGTCAGAAGTCACAAGGTGACGCCGTCAGAAAGTCTTGACAAAAGAGTGGAATCCAATTTTCAAATGACGGGCCAGAGGAATTTTTGGAATTAACACCTGACGCCGTCAGGTGTTAGGAAATATAGGCCGTCAGGAGTTATTTTAAAGAGTGACGGCCCAGAATGTTTTATAAGGTGACGGCGTCAGAATTGGATCTAGGCCATCTGAGAAACCTAATGGCGGCGAGCTGACGGCGTCAGCCCTTATAACCTGACACCGTCAGAGTGTAAAATCTATATACAGTTTTCTAATTTTCATTCATTAGTGTGGAACTTTGTGGAGAACTTTTAGGGCAAACCCTAAAGACGAATTTTCTGTACTTTTTAGGGTTTCCAACCCTTGGAACCCTCATGCTTAATTAAAGATAAGTCTTCACTTCAATTCAATCAATATGTCTATGTGTTGGTTGATTATATCTTTTGCTTGTCTTTTAATTAACATGTGTAGCTAAATTCTTTAGTGTTTGCTTAGATCTAATGAAACCTAACTATTAATTATTGGTTAATTGGTGTGTGTTGTTGTTTGTTGGGATGATTGTTCCATCAATGTTAGGCTCAAGAAAAATGGCCAACCTCCTTTATGGTAACGTGCTTGAACGTCTTGGGAAACATGTAGCCAAGGCATACTAGGCTATTAAGGTAGTATTTAACGCATGAGCCACTGTTTACAACCCCTATGGTTGTGCCGTGCATGGCATAGGGCGAGATAAGAGCTCATAGAATTGGAGAGATATGTATGCCACTCCATGAGTTATTAGGAATACACCCTTCATCCACACAAGTAACATACATATCAATTAACCGGTAAAAGATAGTTAGGGAGTAATGAAATCTAAGTAAACAAAACTTTCTCCATATTGTTTTCACAACCACAATAGTTTAGATATTTATTTTATTTTAATTTGCATAAGTAGTAGACATGGGTTAGTTGACTAACAACTAATTCCGCCCTTCTTCCAAAACCGATATTTTACTTGCTTTCCATAAAACATAAAAATACAAAAAGAATCTTCCTTCCACCCTTAGACCTATTAGAGTAGCTTTTCTATCCTAACGAACACTATTCCCTGTGAGAGAACGATCAATCCCCCATACTTACCACTATCCTATACTACATTGGTCAGGTACACTGCCTGGTGGGGTTGTAAGCCTCTTGAGATCCCTCGAGAGGTAAAACCTGTTGTAAGGTTACAAAACCACGCATCAAGTTTTTGGCACCGCTGCCGGGGAGTAGTTATTGTTTAGGTAGAATTTTTATTTCTTTAGGTCTACTCACTAGATTCCTTTCTAGCGAGATTTTTATTTTCTTTTTCTAGGATTTTCTTTAGTCTATCTATTTTCTTCGTGTTTTTGTTCGTAATCTTTACCATCCGCCATCATGGAAGGTGGTAACATCCTTGATCCCAACAACCTAATTCAACCAAACAACCCACCACAACCAAACCAACCTCCTAGACCCCGCACCTTAGGAGAGTATTCCCGACCTAGCCACCTTGGCTATCGAAACACCATTGAGCTCACACAAGGAGCCAATGTCACTCCCTTGCGATCCGACACCATCCGGTTGGTGCAAAGCGGATGCGCATTCCATGGACTTCGTTCCGAAGATCCAAACCAACATCTCAAGGATTTCCTCAAAATCGTAGATTCCATAGACCTTGATGTTGCAACTCGAGAGACGACCCGATTACGTCTCTTCCAATTCTCTCTAC
>LBNU01017576.1:33014-70367 GCA_014162995.1 Artemisia annua
TAACCTGAAAATACATTGCTAAAACGGTCAACAATAATGTTGGTGAGAAATCACAGGTTTATGAAAATGAATGTTGTACGATAACCATAAGTATAAGGGAATGACGAACTGTCACATAATTGATAAAATTGTACATTATCTTAAGCTCATGACCCCGAAGCTAGACTGTAGGTAATTCCCCTTCAGAGTGTTTTGCCCGACACTCTAACAATGATCAAATGAAATGCATCCGTTTGACTGTTGGTAACCCCAACACGGATGGAGGCGTCACCCTCAATAGATCTATCCACTCACTCTCGCTTAAATACAATTAACGGTTCATGATAATAGGGGACTTAAAACATGGCAATGTGATAACTTAAGTAATGTATATGGATTTGATACTTAGGCTTGTATGAAAAATGGTGCAATGTATTCCCCCCGTAGGTTTGAAATGAAATAATAAATTGAAAAACGGAGCTATGAAAACTCACCTCTAGTGATGGTACAATCGGTAATGTATGAACTGAAGAAATGAGGTGCAACTCCTAGCCGCAACCTAAAATGAATGTATGTAATCTAATTTAGATTATGAAATGGGTTCATGTATGCACTTGCACTTATAATGTATACCACTCGTTTTGTATTCAAAATATGTATTGTTGTCGAAAATATAATTTATATCTTCGTATAAGGTCATAATGAATATTACATGTTCATATAGTCTAATAATGTTATACAATAGTTATATAGTAAATAATAGTGAAATATAGGTTTTAGACGTAAAGTATAACACTTGGACAATTTTTGAAATATGGCTAAAAATGGCTTCGGAAAACTAGTTGTAAATCAGTGAATATTGAGAGTTAGGAAATAAAATTGGTATTTTTGGAAAGCTTAGCACCAAGCCTAAATATGTTCAGGAGTGAAGTTTTGCTCAAAGTGTCTAGATTTTATGATAAATGGTCGAAAAGTATGGTGTTTTTAGGCTAAAACTGCCATTTCTGGGCAGTTTTTATGAATGTTTGGATAGCTGTAGATTACTCATTTTAAGTCCAAATGACAAACGGCTTTTTGATTTGAAAACTAGGCCAGGTGCTCTAACTTTTGTTCCTTGGAGTCAAAACTCCAGAACTGAGTCAATTGACGGGAAAATGGCTCTCAACATGGGTGTTTACAAGGTTTCTGGGTATACTTAGAAAAATTTTGAGTAATAGTGCTGGTAGAATTTTAGTGAATTAATATTCTTTGAAAAATCGTAACTTATTCGTTATAAGGCCGTTTCTCAAGTTCTTTATATCCCCGAAAAGGTAAAAAGGTATACTAACATATTTTCAATAGTTTGGCAAGTTTTGAAAAGGTCTAAGGCTCGCTTTTGGTCAAACAAATTCGTACATCAGCAACTATTTTCCGGAAAATTATATAAAGCTAGTATAATTTTGTTTTTGGCATATCTCCTTCGTTATAAGTCCGTTTTTAGCGATTCAAAAGGCCATAGTTTCGTCTAAGAATGTATTTTCTATATCTTGGGTCCAAAATTAACCAAAACTCACTGAGTTTACCCAATTTTGAAAATAAGGACAGTAGGTTTATATATGGTTCTAAAAATGATTTTTCCTAGTAAGTACTTGTCCAAATCCACTACTAACAACATCAATTCATCCCTTAATCTACCATACACCTTCTTAGGGTGTCATGGGTTCCCTAACATCATCTCTTCAACCATTTCTCCAAGGGTTCATAAGAAATCCATTTTACACATAAAAATGATAGAAACTTAGGTTTTGTGGTATAGACTTTTCATGCTTGTACACAAACAATAAAAGTACATAAACCTTGTAAGAAATTTTGGTAGAACTTGTGAAAATAAAGTGATGAACTTACTTGGATGATTTGGAACTTTTTAAGAAGAAAACCTAAACAATCTATAGGTTTATATTTCAAAACCTTGTAATAGATTACTACTAATGTTTGTAAAAACACTTGTTCTTGAAAAATTTGATGGTCTTGCTCTTGTTCTTGATGATGTTGGCTGATCACCTCAAGGAAAAATGGAGAGAAAATACTTTTCTTCTCTCTAAAATGAAATATCTTTGCATGTATGTGTTATTTGGTGAATTTAGAATCATTTATATGTTAATTGTGGTGATAACAAGTGTCTTAGACACTCTAAAAATCAGCCACATCAAAGAGGTGGGAGTTTATGTGTATATTTTATACATTATTTGTTTTACGGGGTACCGTTTAGTGTATAGTTTTGTAGTTTTAGCGTTATCGGGTACCGGGTTAATTAAAAACAAAATATAACGTGACTAACCGGGATATAATAAAGTTGTAAAAATTATAAAAATATAATTTTTGTAAACATTGGGTATTTTGATAGATATTGCTTTGTTGGTACAATTCTTGTTGTATAAATGTACAAGTAAATGTTTAATATTTGGTAACCTCCAAAATATAAAATAAATATAGTTTAATAAACTTAATGGAATTGTGACTAATATATAAAAATATTAGTGCTCTTAGTGGAATAGGTTTGGTACATTGATTAAAAACTATAATCATATGTTTATATTTATTTAAAGAAAATAAATATACGTAACTTGAAATTATAAATCCTACGAGTGGAATAGAATGCAAATGATGTTATGATGAAATGTAGACTAGCCTTAGTCTATGAAATGCACTATGGTTGAAATCTCATGAAAACTGTGACTTAACCTACCCGGTTTCGTCAAATGAATATTCGTAAACCTAGTTTACGTGAAATAATGAATTGTAAATGATGAATGGTAAAATTGAAGAATTGAAATCTGTGAATAGTAAATTGTTTAGACTTGTAAAAAAAAGACCTGAAATTATGAATTGTGACACTCTGTCACGTGAGTCAGGCCTTGAAAGAAGAATCCAATGATTGAATTGACGTGGCTTAACCAATCATATACTGCTAAATTGCCACGTTGGCCTGCTCATGAACTTTTATTCCCTTTATCATGCTTCTGCTCACGTGATGTGGTTTCTAGAAGAGTTAATTGTAGTGAATTGATGTGGAATTGGGTAATTTTGATGGAAGGTAAATTTAGGGTTCATAAGAGGGAAAAGGGATGTACGTGTTAATATTTTGGGGGGAGGGAAGGGTAAAGTTAATTTATTATTTGTTTGACCCTGGTAAGTGTAGTTTTGACCAAAGGGAAAATGGGCCGGGTTACGTGGGTTTTGGGATTTGGGCTTTTGTTGTTTGTTTTGCATAATGGGTTCATGATAATAAAGAATTTGGACCAGGTTTATGGTTTGTGATTTTAAGTGCAAGTGTTTAGGCTTAGAAAACCATAAGGATCACTTTTGCCACTTCATAAAATCCAAGGACCATTTGTGCCAAGTGATGATACTTCAAGGTTAACTTTGACAAGTTAAGCTCAAATATTATCCAAACTCTTCCCGGGCTCGGCTCTTGAACACTCTTCCAATCTCGTGCTCGTGTTGTCGATTTTGGCTCGGTTTTGTCCATTATCTCAATATCCGTCCCTGCACATTCAAAAACACAAAAACAACACATATTTGGCATTTTATGTCGGGTTTTTGGTCTATCTAAGTCCGTTTTTGTTCAAATAAAGGTGTGTAAAATAATACACACCAAAATCCCCCAAACTAAGATATTGTCGTGTCCTCACGCAATGTAATCAAATCACATTCTCGAGATAAATAATTTAGAAACTCTTTCTACTAACTTTGAAAAGTAGCAAGAACGTTCAAAAGAGATTCAAAATCATTTATTCCCGAAAATGCCCCGTTTACCCATTTTATTCCTTTTACTAACTTTACACTAATATTTTTGCATTATTCACTTTATTCAAATGACGGTATGTTAACTTTCATCATCTTGCGATAATTATTAGGTTCATCAAGTAGAAACACAATTCAGAGAATAGTGACCAGAAGGATAAAATTTGTCATCCTTGATTTTTCACAAGTCCCCAAACTAAGCTTATGAACGAGATCACCGTTTATTTACAAGTTAGATACCAAAACTACTCAACGTAGTTACTTGTAAAACCTCTTGTTCCCATATCTTAGTGTATCTAGATTTTTTTACTTTAGTTGAGAAATGAATTACTTCATACTTTCTCGTTTCAATATGAGTTAGTCCGATAAAGATACCAAGAATTCTAACGCTAAGTAGTTAGTCATCTTCTCTTAAGAAGGTTTGCTCTAAAAATGAGGTCCACATCAAGGATATTGGATACATACATACAAAGACTATGGAATACATCAAAATAGACATAAGTTGGAGAGTACCTTCACGTGCACCTCATGCGCCCGATCTAAGATCATTCGCATGCACCACACGTGCTACCAACTTTAGTCTTTAACACTTAAACTCATAATCCATAAATCTCAACATGAATCCTTATTCTTTCTTTTGACTTTTTTCACTTTTCACTTTTTTTTCATACTTTTCTTGATACTTTTTTCATTTTTTTGCTTTTTCTTGCCTTAGTAACTTTTCAACTCCGAACCTTCACGGTTTCAATCCAAGACCTACCGCCAACCTCTTGGGTCAGAATCTAGGATCCAAGGTCCGATCTCAATCCGAAGTCTCAAAGCACCTTAGCACTTTATGAATACCGGGCTTTAAAGGGTAGCTCCGAAACCACATACATACAACTCAATACAACGAAATACAATATAACTCAAGACAATGGCGTGTATCCTTGATGTGTATCCAATTTTTCAAGCAAAGATTCTCTTAAGAAGATAAAGAACTAAATTTCGTCAAAACCGAGACATCTTTAATTATTATACACAAGATATGGGGTGAAACAAGCTGATGGGAACAAAAGACCACAAGTACCTTCGATGAGCTTTAAAGAGAACCACTACTCCACGTATGGCATCTAACTTCTAAATAAACACTATCATTTCTCGCTCTTCGCTTTTTTAACAAATCTCAAATAATGAGATCCGCGAATACTTAGCCGATAATCAAGCCACGCATATATAAAGTCAATTACGGAAACTTGCTAACTCTAATAAAAGAATTCGCCTTTTCTAGCTCCTTATGTAAAAGACTAGCAGAAGCTTTTTAAGCTGCTCATATATAAAGTAATGTACGGGAGCCGACAAAAGAGTAGCTCCTTGTGTACAAAACTAGCACAAGCTTATGTGATCATCATTGGTTAAGGGTACAAGCTAGGGCTCAACTCGCCCGGATCAAGTCAAAATATTATTCCTACTCTCGCCAGCAAGAAAGTCAACACGGTGTCAAAACACTTATTCTATTTTTGCATAATTTTTTCAACTTTTTCACATTTTTTTTGTCATTTTCCTTTGAAATTTTCCAAAATTTTTCAATTTTTTTGCATTTTTTAGGAAAAACAGGGTTGCATGAGTAAACGACAAAGGTGAAAGTGCAAGGTCAATCGAATCGAAGATTCACCCCCCCCAGACTAAAGATAAACATTGTCCTCAATGTTTCAAAGGTAAGGGTAATCCTAACAAAAATCTAGGCCGTTTATGAATTATGCCAAATAGATAAACGTTAGTCAATAAGATTAGGATATATAATGGATCTCCCGTAAAGCAATGATGAATGAGACTCGAGTGGAGTAAAGACCACGAGCACGAGAGTCTTCATAAATCGGGGATAATCCTGGACATTCACAAACAACCACGAAAATACAAGAATGGAAGAGGTCGCCCCTCCTCACGTCACATTAGTAAAAGAAAATAGAAAGATAAGCATGGGATGCCTCCCACGAAGCGCTTGTTTTTTATCGAGTCGTATAGCTTAGACTCGCCCCGAATTTACTTATTCTTGGGGCAGCAAATGAGACGAACAACCGGCAAAACGGAGATGCCGGGGTCAAAGACCGTATCTTCACTCCCGGTGGAGTGGAATAGAGATGAAATGATGGGATAAGTATAGAAAGGGTGAAACACTCGGATGATTAAAGCAAATTCATAGTTCAAACCAAGGGTGGGTTGGGTGGGTAAAATATTAAGCATCGGATCATCATGATCAAAAGATTCGTCCACCACTCCAAAGATAACTTCATTTGTACCAAACTCAAAATCTTCATCCGGTGGTTTCGCGGGCGGACGAGGAGATGGAAGATCAAAAAGAAATGAATCATCCTCGACATTCTCAATACCCGGTGGTATCGAGTCATCCGTAGCAAGAAATAGATCGACATCCTCTAAAAGACGGTCACGAGACGGATTATCGGAAATAGGTAAAGATTCAATCTCAAAATCAAAGCACTCGTAATCCGAAAGAGAGAAATCAGCATGAATAGTGGGATTGCCACTACTCGTCTCTTCAAATCGAAAAATCTCAAGCTCGGGTAAGAAATCACTATCCATAACGGGGATAGGAAATGAAGAGGGAATCATAGAATCAGAAGACGGAGTTGGATTTTTTAAAGCTTCGATTTTTGAAATAAGAAGATAGATATTGGATAATTTTTTACGGAGTAAATCTTCTTCAATCTCATCGTCATCAAGGTCAAAATCCTTCATCTCATCTAACTCATAATCGGAACGCGATTCCTCAACATCATCGATCTCTCCACAAGAGTTGTCATCATTCGTAGTATATTCATTGTGAGAATCGGAATAACTTTCAGCATCATCACTTTCGACGTGATCTTCTTCAATCGGAATATCATTCGTATCAATGAGAGGGTTCAAATGAATAGTGGTGTTTTCGTTTGGAACATCCTCATTCGGAAGCGTATCATCATCAGATTCGTCAAAAACTTCATTACTCATTGGAGGGGGGGAAGATGACGAGTCTTCATTCAGTAACCTTTCAAGGAAAAGAATATCCCCCTCTGGATCAAAATAAGTATCATCGATATTAATCGGAAAAGAATCAGTATTAGCAAGAAAAGTATCGACCTCATCCAAAACGGAATCACTTCCCTCAAACGATGTGAGAGAAGGATGGGAAGAGTCGGGATTATCTTCGGATATATCAAGAGGAGTATTTTGAACAACTTCACTGTTAGAATTTTCCCCGGACTCACTTGGGATTGGGACGAGGTTCTTAACACTAGACTCATTGAATAAGTCAGATTCCGTTGCCGGAGTAGTGTTAAGAGGCTCATCCCCCATTGTTAGAGAGTCCTCGGGTTCTACGGGAGAAACAATAGAAGCTTTGTGAGGATTAAGAACAATCGTAATTTTCTCATCATCGTCGTCAGAATCATAGTAAATAAAAGATTTATAAGGATTAGACGCTCTTTCCTCGGCAAGTAATTCCTCCATCGACTTTCCCTGCGGGTTATGATTGATCTCAAATAATCTAACTTCTTCGCGCATTCTATCTTCAAATGATAATTGTAGGGGTTGGTTAAAACCATGAGAATCGTAACTCGAATTAGGTTCAAAATAAGAATTATCAAACGATCCCCCACAATTTTCAAAATTTGATGAACTTTGAAATGAATCACCTTTATAATACGGTACTTGCTCATAAGAGTTTTGAAAAGGAAGATGGAAATCATTTTGAGGATAATTATCAAAACTCGTATCACAAGCGTAAGACGTTTCAGCACTCGGGACGTAGCATATACAATTCGTGTATCCACATTGATTACAAAAACATTGTCCGCACGGTGATCCTTCATCGGATGGGTTTCCACAACTAAAACAAATGAACGAAGGTGATGGTGGTGTCGGATAATAATAGGGAACGTTTGAAAAATTGTTAAACGATTTTTGAACATATTCGGGAGAATTACAATTCAAACAAACGCCGTCATGAATATCACTACAACATTGTTCACACGTACACCAAACACATGAACCTTCGAAGAACGGTTCTCCACACTTAAAACAAAAGGGATCCATAAGAATTAAACATAAGAGGGTTTGAGAAGTAGAATCAAATATGAGAGGATAAGAAGAATATTTTTGGTATTTTGAAAACAAAAGTCAAACATAAATCAAAAATCAAATCGAAAAAGAAAATATTTTTGGGTTTTTAATAAAGAAAACTTAAAATCAAAATCTTTTTGTCTTTTTCTTTTTATATTTTTTTTCTTTTGTTTTTATTATCTTTATGTTAATCGTTACATCAAATGAAACCTTTTCGCTTTATGGGCTAATCGGGTAACAATTGATTTCACGATTATCTTTTATTGCGAAAGCTTATTTGGTTTACAACCGCCCTCCTTCAACGGAAGACCGATGATGTTTATTATATTTTTGGAATTTGTTGAATACTTGGTGACAAGTATTCCCTTTTTATTATATTTATTTATTTTTTTACTTTTTGTTTTTCAAAAAACGATAACTTCCCGGGAGAAGGTTCTTCAAATCACAAAACAACAAACGTAAACGTCAAATTCGTTTCAAGCCTTCCCCGGCAGCGGCGCCATAATTGATGTGAGTATTTGTAAGTTTTGTTTTCCAAAGGGATATTCGTGAGAATGTTCCTCGGGTCGTTTCCCAACGAAGGTTTGACGGCGAAATCGACTTTTAGAATGTGCTCGTGTGAAGTGAATGAGAAAATATTTTGATTGATTTGTAATTATGCTACAAATGACATGAATATATGATAAAAGTAAACTAATGATGCAATATGTACAAGTATGCAAAGCACGTAAATCAAATAACGCAAACGTGATTTAAAAATAACGTCTACTTAACAAAATAAAACGTAAATTTTAAGCTAGACTAAACCTACAGGCTCAAAAGTAATTTCTAAAACTTTAAAATGATAAAAGAAAATTTTAGGAAAAAGAAAATTATTATTTTGGCTTTTTATTTATTTAATATGAATTAAAAACTATTTTTTGTATTTTTATTTAATAAAAGAAAACTAAACTAATTATAAAATGAAAAATATATTCTACAAATTTATTTTCTAAAAATCTTATTAAACTGAAAATGAAATTTAGAAATAAATTCAGAAACTATTTTTGTATTTTTGTGATTTAATTTGAAATTAAAGATGATTAAGAATTCTAAAAACTATTTAAAAATAAAAAGATATAGTAAATGAATGAGAAAAATTCTGAAATTTTTATGAGAATTCTAAAATAATATTTGAAATCTATGAAAAATAAGAAAGATTGGAAAATAAGCAGAAAAGTGCTTTTTGGCTTATTAACAACTTATTACAAGTGCTTATTTATAAGCACTTGTAACGAAACTGTATGAAAATGTTACAGAAACTTTTTACTACTCAAATATGCTCAAACTAATTCAATAAAGAACACAGAACAAATAGAAGCACTAAATTGGACAAATGAGAAGTTTGCAATAAGCTAGAACAATAAGCAGATAAGTTCTAGGATAAGCCAAAAGTTCGAAAGCAATGAAATAATCAGCAACAAGCTCAATCAAACTCAGAATGAACAACTTAACTCAGATAACAGTCTCAAGCACTAATGCAGTCTTAGAAAGAAATTCAGCAAAACAAGGGTTTATCACCAACTTGCAGGCACAAGTCATTAGCTCAAATAAGCTCTAAAATGCAAAATTATGGGGGCAAAAGCTAATACCCCAAGCTGAGAAGCTAAAAATCTAAAAAGCCCTATCAATAAGTCTCAATTGCTAACCTAATAAGAGTCTAAAACAGATGCTAGTAGAGTACCTAAATCTGTATCAGTTGACTTTGAAGTTGCATATAAAATTTTGACCAAACTGAATTTTATTGCTCTAATACTGACACTAGTTATACATTTATCCTGTTTAAGCATTGGAACAACAAACTTAAACATAGAATACATCGGCTAAAAAAAACTCAGCAACCACAGTTACAATTATCACACAGTAAAGAGAATTAAAACCTAATTTTGACTATCCGTCAATAACCTATCTATATAATGCTAAAACTATCATATTAAAACCTATGGTATACTGGTAATGCAGAAAAATCAGTAAAAGAACCACTATAACAAACAAACCAAAGCATATCCAAACACCCCTGCAAACTAACAGATTATACTAACTCTAGTAGATTAAGTCTATAAAACAGTAAACCGCAGATCAAAATAAGTGAGATATCACTAATAGAAGCTAAACGAACAGCAGAAACTCACGTATAACAACATGCTAAGCAGAAAGAACAATCAAACAGTACTTCAAGCTCAGAAATGCAGTTAACACTATGAATACGCGATTTATTCTACCAAATGCTAGACTACTGATCAAACTAACTTCAAAGTCATTACCAGAAGTACTTCCAACTTAGAAATGCAACAATTATCAATAAGAACTCAGAGATACAAATACTAACAACATAAAACCACATGACAACAGATTGCAATTCTAGGTAATTAACAAAGCTAAAACATGAAAAATCAGCAAACAAACTATAAAACCACTACAAGTAATCAATCAAGCAATCAAATCATGAACATCAGCAGAAACTAACTCAGTCAGACTTATACTAATCAAGCAGTATGCAATAAGAACTAAAATGGATTACGGACTTACAGTCATTATGACCCTAACTGAAATAGGGAGGATACAAAACCCAAGCCTATCTTTAATAGGCTAAAACACTTCTGATCCACCACTAAACACCAACGAATCACCATATTTCACTAATTACCCTACTGAATCATCCTTCAATTCCCTTTGACTTTTGTTGACTGCAGCTAATAGAACGAGTTTAGAGCAGAATTAATGTAACAAAACTCACAACTAGCTATCATGAAGCTAGAATGGACTACTGAGAACACTAAATAAAGGCTTTAAAACAGTTTATAACAATGATTTACTTGAAAAGTTATATGACAGAAATTGTAATCTGAAAACTCGAATTTTATTAGAACTAAAAATGAGTACAAGAAGAAAAGCTTGATAAAACTACAACGTTTTGCATATGCTAAAAATTACGCTACATAAGCTACTTATTCTATCCTACTCCTACTCCTAGAACTAACAAGTCCAATTGTGAGGAGTGAGCTTGGTATTTATAGCCTGAGGAGAGAGGGTTGGGATTTCTGTAGAAGGCTCTGGATGTTCTAATCTCGACCCTTGAATCTTTATCTTGTCATCAATCATGATCTCAGCCCTTGGGTTGAGTTGGTGAGGTGTCTCAACCAATGAGAAGCCTTCAAACTGCCAAGTTGGCGATCCGTGATTCATTCTCTCTCTGTCACGTGAGTCAGGCCTTGAAAGAAGAATCCAATGATTGAATTGACGTGGCTTAACCAATCATATACTGCTAAATTGCCACGTTGGCCTGCTCATGAACTTTTATTCCCTTTATCATGCTTCTGCTCACGTGATGTGGTTTCTATAAGAGTTAATTGTAGTGAATTGATGTGGAATTGGGTAATTTTGATGGAAGGTAAATTTAGGGTTCATAAGAGGGAAAAGGGATGTACGGGTTAATATTTTGGGGGGAGGGAAGGGTAAAGTTAATTTATTATTTGTTTGACCCTGGTAAGTGTAGTTTTGACCAAAGGGAAAATGGGCCGGGTTACGTGGGTTTTAGGATTTGGGCTTTTGTTGTTTGGTTTGCATAATGGGTTCATGATAATAAAGAATTTGGACCAGGTTTATGGTTTGTGATTTTAAGTGCAAGTGTTTAGGCTTAGAAAACCATAAGGATCACTTTTGCCAATTCATAAAATCCAAGGACCATTTTTGCCAAGTGATGATACTTCAAGGTTGACTTTGACAAGTTAAGCTCAAATATAATCCAAACTCTTCCCGGGCTCGGCTCTTGAACACTCTTCCAATCTCGTGCTCGTGTTGTCGATTTTGGCTCGGTTTTGTCCATTATCTCAATATCCGTCTTTGCACATTCAAAAACACAAAAACAACACATATTTGGCATTTTATGTCGGGTTTTTGGTCTATCTAAGTCCTTTTTTGGTCAAATAAAGGTGTGTAAAATAATACACACCAACGGGCCAGAGGAATTTTTGGAATTAACACCTGACGCCGTCAGGTGTTAGGAAATATAGGCCGTCAGGAGTTATTTTAAAGAGTGACGGCCCAGAAGGTTTTATAAGGTGACGGCGTCAGAAGTGGATCTAGGCCATCCGAGAAACCTAATGGCGGCGAGCTGACGGCGTCAGCCCTTATAACCTGACGCCGTCAGAGTGTAAAATCTATATATAGTTTTCTAATTTTCATTCATTAGTGTGGAACTTTGTGGAGAACTTTTAGGGCAAACCCTAAAGACGAATTTTCTGTACTTTTTAGGGTTTCCAACCCTTGGAACCCTCATGCTTAATTAAAGATAAGTCTTCACTTTAATTCAATCAATATGTCTATGTGTTGGTTGACTATCTATCTTGCTTGTCTTTTAATTAACATGTGTAGCTAAATTCTTCTAGTGTTTGCTTAGATCTAATGAAACCTAACTATTAATTATTGGTTGATTGGTGTGTGTTGTTGTTTGTTGGGATGATTGTTCCATCAATGTTAGGCTCAAGAAAACTGGCCAACCTCCTTTATGGTAACGTGCTTGAACGTCTTAGAAAACATGTAGCCAAGGCATACTAGGCTATTAAGGTAGTATTTAACACATGAGCCACTGTTTACAACCCCTATGGTTGTGCCGTGCATGGCATAGGGCGAGATAAGAGCTCATAGAATTGGAGAGATATGTATGCCACTCCATGAGTTATTAGGAATACACCCTTCATCCACACAAGTAACACACATATCAATTAACTGGTAAAAGATAGTTAGGGAGTAATGAAATCTAAGTAAACACAATTTTCTCCATATTGTTTTCACAACCACAATAGTTTAGATATTTATTTTATTTTAATTTGCATAAGTAGTATACTTGGGTTAGTTGACTAGCAACTAATTCCGCCCTTCTTCCAAAAACCGAGATTTTACTTGCTTTCTAAAAAATATAAAAATATCAAAAAGAATCTTCCTTCCACCCTTAGACCTATTAGAGTAGCTTTTCTATCCTAACGAACACTATTCCCTGTGAGAGAATGATCAATCCCCCGTACTTACCACTATCCTATACTACATCGGTCAGGTACACTACCTGGTGGGGTTGTAAGCCTCTTGAGATCCCTCAAGAGGTAAAACCTGTTGTAAGGTTACAAAACCACGCATCAGTGTGATTAGTTGGAAGTCGATGTTGTAGTCTATGTCTGCTTTGTCAATGACAGAGGCTCAATACACATCTATAGTGATAGTCACAGTGCTTTAATTTTGTCAATAAATTTGGTCTACCATGAAAGGACCAAGCACATTGATGTCTGGCTAAACTTGAATTTGTAACATTCTGAAGGAAGACATGTTCCGTATTTAGATGATAGCTACGGAGGAGAACCTAACTGATATGTTGATGAAGCCTTTACCAATGAAAAACTTCAAGATTTGCTTGGACTTGGTCAATGTTTGCATGATGAAGTGCCTTCAGGGTAGTCGGTACGTGGCGAAGGAGGACGCTCTTGGTTCTGTTGAAGACAATTTAAAGTTAACTTGGCGAACTGTTAGAATGTAACTTTCGAATTATGGGATTTACATGTATGTTTTTATGCCAAGTTGGGTTGTATCCCATATTGATAGATACTATGTATAGGTATGGAGTCTATAAATACCCCATTGGAGTCTATAAATCCCCTAACTAGTTGAAGACAATTTAAACATGTTTATATGTTTATGTGAACGATCTTGTGTGACTATTTGCAATAATTGTTGTTGAAACTAATACTCTTGATAGATCTTGTAGCACTCGTTGATCGTTAGCAGTGTCTATGTAATCACAAACACTCTAATAGAAAGTCTCCAAAGCTTATATTCTTAAAGCGGAAAACAAATATAAGCAAGAACAAAGAATACTAAGAACAATTGATCCTCTATGGATCTTTTATATAATAGAAACTTGTCTTTCAAACTCGTACATAGAACATAAACTTGTGTTCCTTTTATGACAAGGAACCCTAACCCTAAACCGTTTCACAAGAAACGTATATTCTATAAACTCTAAATGATATGCATTATCTTTTCCTAATATTACTCATGCATATCCTAACTATATTACAAAATACGCTGTTTAACTATATCCGCAGAAACTAAATATGCTGAAACTTAGTCTTCAGTAGCAACACTTCTTCAGCAGAATCTATCTCTTCAGCAGAATTCTCACTTAGTAGAATTCCAAACAATCCTCCCCTAATCTTGAATTTGACATGGTTAAGTTCAAGATTTCTTGATAGATCTTTAAACACAACAATATAAAGAGGATTGTCTTCGAACATCAGCAGCAAAGAACAAAAAACTACACATCTCTATGCTGAACAAACTTGAAACACCAAATCTTTGCAGCAACATATGACAGTAGATACATCAAAACATATACGTTTCATACTATTCTCATCACATCCAAGTGTTTTAACTCCTGTGAGAGGTGAATCATTGAAAATAATGGATTTGATGTCTCTTTACCAATAGCCATCACTACTGGAGTAGCCAAATGTTTTAGTTCGAAAACCATGGTACACTGATAACCATATGATTTTTAGTAAATCATCAACTATAAACGGATTTGAGTTGTCTTTACCTGTAGCCGTTTGCTCAGGACTAGCCAATTCTTAAAGGAAACATCCTTTACCACAAGCCATATACTCATGGGCTAGTCAATTCTTAGGATTTTCAAAGAATAAGATCCATGGTGAATTGATGACCATTTCAACTCTCAGCAATGAAGCATGGGTGAGTTGAGTACCCTATGATATTTGGCAAATCATTACAGCCATCAACAGATTTGATATGTCTTTACCAAAGCTGTACCCTTTGGACTAGCCAACTCTTTGATGGACACAAGTCATATCGGGTGAGTTGATAACCATCAACAGAGTTACTATACAACAAACCTGCAAACAGTTAGTACAACAAACATGCTTTTTTTTTTTTACTAAGATAAATGAAAATATACAACATATAATACCAGAATCAAGTAGAAGCCTGATGTTGCAGAAGCTGAGACTTGATCAAACCAACCAATTGTTCAGCATATGTGAGATCATTTGACACTGGATTAGGAGAAACCTCCAACTTCCTTCTGAGCAATCTTCTCAGCAGTTTAGGTAACAAGGAATACTGCTGATCAGAGAACATACAAACTCTCATCCCACACTTGGTCTCTACAACATGAACATTAGGATAAGGGTAAAATCTCCATGTATCAACCTTCCATTTATGAGAATTCTTCCAAATAGAATACCCTGTACTATTAGGAGACTGAGAATCAAACAGAACTTGTAGATCTCCCAATAAGTACAACCCTGCCCCTTGTAGTTTATGGGATGCATAATAATGTGATACAAAGGCATAAAGAGTATTCAAATCTTATCTATCCACCAGATGGAGTATGTCCTTCAAGAAAGTAAACTCCATAGAGGATGTATCAAGTCTATAAATGGTGTTGATCTGGCCATCAGTCACCTTCCAATCTGTCAACACACTGTAACAATCCTCTGGAAAAGTCGTAGAAGAACCCTTCTTGATAAAGATAGCATTCTCATCCTGGAGATCCACATGCTTAGATGATCTCTTCTTCTTAGCAGTCTGCTTCTTAGATATCCTCACAGATCTTCTAATTGCAACATGTCTCTTGTGGGACATCATCTTCTTTCTCCTACCAAGGACATAAATTCCCATAGAGATAGAGGGATCTACCTTGTCAGATGCACCAGAGGCATCTTCAGTAGGAACAAAAGATGTAGCAACAGAAGGAATTGAGATATGCACACCTTTGTGATACAGCTTATCCATTTATTGCCTAGCCTTTTTAGCTCTAGCAGCTTTTTGTTCAGCTCTTCTAGACAAAACTTCACGATAGTGGAAAAGAAATGAACCTCCTTTATCAGCAGATGTAGAAGATGAAGTGGAAGTAGTACTTTTCTTTAGATTCAAATCAGGATCAGCATCTAAAGAAGAGTCTTCAGAAGAAACAGATGGAAACTTCAGTAGGAACATGAGCACTGATGGTTGACTTGCAGAGACTTCCTCAATAGAAATGGAAGACTCACCCTTTGTCTCAGCAGATGGTAGATTGTCAGTAGATAGAACACCATCAGCAGTATGCACAACATCAGCAGTTAAATCCATAGTCTCAGCAGTCTTGGATCTCTTAGCATCAGGATCATCCAGAGCACTAGCTACCCTTTTAATATGGGAGACTGGTGTAATTTGCTTCATGATAGAATTATATAGCCTCAGCAACTCAGAGTCAGGCAGATTCCAGACTTGCTTCTTTTTCAAACCAGAAGTGTATAGAGCAACACTTTGGTTGTAAACCACATTCCTCATATAAGTTCTCTTCTCTGCTTCAGTAGGTGGTTTATCTCTCTTTGCCTTAGCCATCTGAGCTGCAATTGCTTTTCTCTTGTCAGCTGCAGCCTTCTTCTTTTGTTGTCCAATTGCCATCATTTGAGCAGCAAAGTTGTCACTGTCAAAATCAGCTCCTAGTATGCTCTGAGCCAGAGTAGGATTTGATGCAGCTTGCATAGTGTATGTATCCCACTGCTCATCAGTAAAATGAATGGATTGTGCATCCAATTCTCTTTGTCTAGCAGTAGGCAAATTTGAAGTAAACTGAGCTGAAAGCTTTTCTTGTAATGCCTTGCTCCTCATCTGATCTTCATACTCTTTAAGCATCCTTATCTGCTCAGACCTTTCCTTTTCAGACATAGACTCTGGATCAAGTTCTTCTTCAGCAAGAACTGCCTTCCCTTTAGTAGAAACATTCACATCAGGAACAATTGTAGATGGCTCCTCATCATGAGATGGATCCACAAATGGTGCAGCAGCAGGTGCATCAGGAGAAACTTGTGAAGTAGAATCTTTAACATGAGTAAAAGCACCAGCAGTTTTAGATTCCAAAACAAAAGTCTGCCCAGCAACAAATACTACTGAAGGTTCTTCTGTTGGTGTATCAAAAGGTTGTGTTTGTCCTCCATCAGAAGTAACATTCACCATTTCTTCATCAGCAGGAACTTGATCATCTACAACTTTAGAAGACTCAGCAGATACATGGGCCAAATATTGTCTCCTCCTTTTTCTGCTGAACTTAATAGTCTCCTTTTGTGGAATTGCTTTAGGAGAAGAAGCAGCAACTTGTTGAGCCACGTCAGCTAATACTCCAAGAGGATCTAATTGTGTCTCCTCTTGTTCTTCATCAGAAGCAACCACAAACTTTCTATTCCTTTTCTGTCCAAGCTTTGCTTCCAACCCCTGAACCTTTGCTTTCAGATCTTCAATTTCAGCACCAAGAGAAGATTTAGTATCATCAAGCTTCTTTCTCATCTCAGCTACCTCCTTATTATTCCTGTTAAGCATTTCATAGACAGCTGTGAGAGCAATAGGGTCCTCAGCTCCACCAGCAGATTGCTCCGTGGTATTGGGAGCATCATTGGGCCTTTCAGGAGAAATCGGCTCAAAAGTAGGAAAGCTTTCATCAAAAATATTTCTTTCAGGACTTGGTGTGGACAGTCTAGAAGTCTCTGGTTCATGAGGTAAAATTACTTGGGTACTAAGAGACTATAGAGTCTCCTCAACCTCAAGAACATGCTCATCAGGAGCAATAGAGATAGGTGGTGTTGGTGGTCTGGGTGATGTGGATGGTGCTGGCTGGTCAGAAGTAACATTTGTTACTTCAGCAGTATTAGAAGGACGCTCATCAGTGGCAACTGATGGATTACCATCAGCAACAATACCAGTAGATAATGGAATACCATCATCAGCAGGATGTGAAGAGGGTGGAGCCTCAGCAGCAATACCCTCACCAGCATCATTATTGCCTTGTGGCAACATGGCTGGTAAAAGAGGATGCCATGCTCCTGTACTATTAGTTTTCATAGAAGCAAATATTTTCTTAGTGAGTGCTCCTATGGGACAAAATGTTCTATCTTGTGTTGTTATACCTAAAATTATTTGTAAAAATCTAGGGTACATTAAAAACTTATGTGTTTTCCTTTGAACATTTTCAAGCATATTTTCAAAAATAAACTTAGAAAAATTATAAGTTAACCCCTGAGAAAGATAAACAATACCACAACCCAATTGGGTAGAGAACTGATCCCATCCTCCTACTTTGTTACTGATACACTGAAGTATTGTGTGCACCAAGAACTTCCACACACGGCAAAATTGATTCTTGTGCCACATGTCTGTTGCATTGCTTTGGTAGCCAGCAGCTCTTAACCCTGCAAGAATTATTTCAGTGTTGGAATGAAAGACACCATCTTCATCATCCAACTGCAGTTGTGTCCTAATCAAAGATTCGGTCACCACATACTCTGCTCCATCTATCGTTGCTACTATCTCTATGTCAGACCTTTTCTCAGCAGATGCCCAAAATTGTCTCACCAAAGATTCATATATCACATTCGGAGAATGTGTCAAAGCATAGTGAATCTTGGAACGCTTTAAAAACTCAACCATAGGATCATATTCCTCATATCCCTTATACTTTCCCAGAAATGCAACTTTGTTATGATCCTTCTTGAATTGTAGAGTCGCCATTGAAGAGGTTTTGAGAATTAGTTCTGAATTGATTGAAAGATAATGGGTTTAAATTTGTTTGAGAGGGAATCAGTTAATTTGGGCGAAGATACGTGAATTAGGGTATAAATAGAAGTTACACGGTTATGGTCAAAAGAATCGTAACAAATCGTTGACCGATTCTGACGTGTAAATTAAATTTCAAACTTCAAATTTAACCCTTCAGCAGAATCCATGGTCAATCTGCTGATATGAGAGTCAATCAGCAGAATCGTTTGGTAAAAATATCTTCAGTAAATATCAAGCGTTTCACTGTGCCATCCGTTACGCATTAATTACCCCATTACTTTGACTCCGCTTATAAAATCCACCCAAATCACAATACTTATCAATCACTTATTCCCAAATTAAGATCAAACCCTAGTTTCTCAATTTTCTCCCAATTTCCATCCAAAACCATGTCATCCAAACCTGAGATCATCGATCTAACCTCTTCCTCCTCATCATCATCATCCAGTGATGGTTGGAATGCTTATTTTCCACCCATTACACGACCCAGTACACATCCAATAACCACAAACCAAGGAAGCAAAAGAAAGCATGAGGTGGGGGAACCAAGTCAAGCCCCCATTCCTGCTGACTCTGATTCTTATGAAGATTCACACCCTTGGCTACCTTATCCTGCTTCAGATAGAGAACTAGTCTCTCCTTTTCTCTTTACCTCGGATGAGGAATCTTCCGAGGATGAATATGAAGATCCCTCCTTTCTTCCTCCTTCCACACCTGAAAGACCACAAGGAAGATCTAGGAAGACTAACCCTCCACTTCCAAAATCAAGAGAGGTGGTTCTTGGTCTTCCTGCTCAAGAAGGCAAAGGAGAAGGCAAAGGGAAGGGAAAGGTGGAGTAGTTGTAAATGTGATGTTGCCAGGGACCAAACTTATAGGTTCTTGAGCATCTTCATCATCGTTTTCATCAATCCATCTTTCCATGTTCATCTTCAGTTTCTTCATCATACTGGATATGCATATCTACCACTCTTTGCCATATGGATGATAGAAGATTTAGGATTTGTGTAGTTTAATATGTATAGGAATGGTCTTTATTTACTTTTGAATTTGTTTGTAAGCTGTAACTTGTTTCTTGAATGAATGAACAAGTTGTTTTAATCTTTATTTGCTCTTCTTGTATTTCCCTTCAGTAGAATTAATGTATAACGCATATATTCCATGTTAGGAATAAGATTTTTGTATAAGAAAGATTCGGTCACCCCAGATATGATTAAGCATTGTTTAGCTCGTAGAAGTTATGTTAGTTAGTTAAACGTAGTTTAGAAGTAGCTTAGTTCACGGAAGAAGGACGGGTCTTTACCCACTGTATACCTGATCCGCAGCCCAAGTGGCACGCCCAAGTGGCAAAACCCATGTACATATAAATACCCTCTCCATCCTTGGAGAGGTAAGCCTTCTCTTAATTCTATTTTATTTTTTTTGGTTTTCTCTCTAAGGCTTCACTTCTTTCTCTCTCTAACTTTCTCTCTCTAGATTTCTTTCTTTCTTTCTTACTTGGAACGAACCAAAACCACATGGTTATNTCCGCAGCCCAAGTGGCACGCCCAAGTGGCAAAACCCATGTACATATAAATACCCTCTCCATCCTTGGAGAGGTAAGCCTTCTCTTAATTCTATTTTATTTTTTTTGGTTTTCTCTCTAAGGCTTCACTTCTTTCTCTCTCTAACTTTCTCTCTCTAGATTTCTTTCTTTCTTTCTTACTTGGAACGAACCAAAACCACATGGTTATTTTTGTTTGTGATGTTAGCTAGTGTTCTACAATTGGTATCAAGAGCCAAGGTTACATCCTAGGGATCATAGAACTTGTGGTGTATGGTTTGTTTTGGTTTCTACTAGTTTAAGGTGGTTTTTACTCATTTTGGTGCTCGTTTGTGGTGTTTCTTGTGATCTTTCTTGTACTTCTAGGATTAGAAAGGTTAGATTCAGCTAGTTTATCAGTTGGTTGGACTATATCTAACGTTTGTGAAGTGTACGAATGGGTTTTGGAACTTTTTCTTGCCAGCGGTTTGCTCCTCGTTAAAGTATTCTTCACAGCGGTTAGTTTGGGTAGTTAGCGATTAGTGGTAGCGGTTAAGTACAAGTAGTGGAGCGAACATTACGCTGTACTTTGTACTGTTTCAGCGTCCAGCGGTTTGCTTCATAGCGGTTAGTNCAGTTGGTTGGACTATATCTAACGTTTGTGAAGTGTACGAATGGGTTTTGGAACTTTTTCTTGCCAGCGGTTTGCTCCTCGTTAAAGTATTCTTCACAGCGGTTAGTTTGGGTAGTTAGCGATTAGTGGTAGCGGTTAAGTACAAGTAGTGGAGCGAACATTACGCTGTACTTTGTACTGTTTCAGCGTCCAGCGGTTTGCTTCATAGCGGTTAGTTTGGGTAGTTAGCGGTTAGTAATAGCGGTTAAGTACAAGTAGTGGAGCGAACATTACGCTGTACTTTGTACTGTTTCAGCGGTTAACTTCCTGCGGTTTACTAATAAGCAGTTAAGTTATTAGCGGTTACTCTGGCCAGCGGTTACTATCGGTCAGCGGTTTAATAGTCAGCGGTTACTATTCCAGTGGTTAAGTTTCAGCGGTATTGTTCTAGCGGTTAAGTGTTAGTGGTTAAGTTTTTGAGGTTATCTTGGTCACTATGAGTAATCTAATTATGACAAACTCGTCAGAGAGTGCCGTTCCTGAGATCCTCAAACTGTATGATATAGTCGATGAACACAAGAAACCCAACTCTACACAAATGACATATGATTCTGATCTATGTGACAAGGATTCAGTAAGATCATACTCTCATGAGACAAAGATCAGTCAGCCACCCGTGTCATTCAACAATGCTAAGGACTGCTTCATAGAATGCTTTCTACAACTTCACTCACACCTCTCGGTACTTATAAAGGGAACTGAATTTGTAAGGGGATACGAACGTGCTTTTGCAACACTCTTTGGTCAAGATGTTCAGAACTTCACGGACACAATGATTCTTAATTTAGATCAATTACAACAACAACTTGATCAAGGAACACCTACCAAAACTGGATCCCTGGCAGCTCTTAGTGTACTCAACAAGCAACTCCAAATTTTCGTTGATTCTAAACTCATTCTTTAGTACGATTATAATAGTGAGATGACGAGAAGCTGTTTTGCCAAACACACACGAATTGAGGTTGACACGTTCAGAAATACACTCATCCAGCTCATGGATAATGTTAAAAGGTTCATTGAGGAAAGAGCACAACTCAGACACTTGGATGATGAGAAAGTGAAGGGACCCCTGGTACAGCCATGTGAAGGTATTGATGATTCGGGTAGAGCAGTGGATGATGAGTTAAGTGTCACACTGAGTAAAGAATCAGCAAATGATAAGATTGACAATACCACCAGTTCAGTGACACGTGTCACCCATGGCATGAATGTTGAATCTCGAACGGTCAATGACCAAAGGTCAAGTATGGAGGTACCCTTAGTTGACCGACATAATGTGCTCTCTAATGAACGGGAGCATACTGATCAAATCAAACTCGCTTATGACTCAAATTTGCTGGAAAAGACTGATAGCAATACCATGTCTAACTCAACAAATATGAGTCATAAAGGAGGAGATGATGATCAGGATGCTGAACGTGATAATGTGTTAAGTTCTATGATTACGGCTGATGTTTTTGAATCAAATGATATGGTTGATAAATATACTTTTAACGAACTCTCAAAAAGGTTTTTGCAACTTGAAAACCACTGCATTTCCCTTGCAACAAAAGGAAGAAAGTTTTCGGACCAATCAACCATGCAAAAATCCGGATCTCCCTGATGTCCGCGAATATTTCATGATTAATGATTTGAAGACTCAGCTTGAAACCAAGAACTTGACCATCAAAAATCTGAAAAACTGTATGACTGATTTGAGTAATATGTGTAATGATTTTAAAGCTAAACTTGTCAGCAGTGAGATTGCGACTAGAAATTTTGAGTTTAAAATGGCTGAATTACTGTTGGACAATGAGTCTTTGAAACTAAAATGCAAAAACCAGAATGAGTCTCTCAAAGTAAAGAGTTCTAAGGCTGCAGTTCATACAAACTCTTGGACCAACAAATATGATAATTTCATAGCACAACTTCAGGAAGTAGGCTTCACTGTCACATCTGTAAATCATAAGCCTGGAAATTCTACAGTGAATAGTAATAACACTAAGCTTACACAACCATCAATCTTGGGGAAACCAGTCTTACAAAATAAAAGAAGTCAATTTGTTGCTAGGCAACCTAGTGCATTTAGGTCTGAAAGAGCAAAAGTTTCAAAAACTCGGTTTGCCTCCCAAGTTGATGAGAAACAAGTGTCAACTAAATCAGTTAATACTCATAATAATACTTCTGTCATCAGCTCCACTAGGAGCAGTACGAAAACAGTGTCGAAACCAAGCATAAAAAATCTTTACTCCTATGACCTGTATAAGTATGGTGATCTAGAAAGAGCTAGAAAAAGGGCACAAATGCATAAGGATGGAATCTTAGGATCACGACCTCTCTTGCTGACTCCTGCTTTAGTGAAGAACTCTGCTAAGCATCTACTGGCTAAGCCTAGGTCTTATATAAAGTCATCTTCTGTGCATGAGAAGCTTAATAACCCTAGATCATGCCTAAAGTGGATTCCTTCCGGTAGAATGTTTAAGCTCATTGGACTTAAGTGAATACCAACCAATAAGGAGTTTACAAATGGCGATCCCTTGGTCAGTCGGAAAACCCCTAAGGGTTTGGATACTATTGTCACTAACCCATATACATGCAATCAAGTTTGTGATAATGCAGGTTGTCCCAACTCAAGTGGAAAGTCGTCTTACTATTCCCACACAAGAAGGCACAAAACATGGAGGCCAAAGATACACAAATCTCCAATGATGGGAGATTTTGCATCTCACCCTTGATGCATTTCTTTCTATGACTTCTGAGTATCTCTTCTCAGGACTCGGACTTTATCTCTGTTTACCAGCTTGATCTTTCCTCCTTTACTTTTGTGGTTTTCCTTCTTCAATCAATGCATTCTGATTTTTTTCAAAATTCAGATCATTGATTGAGGGGGAGAATGGTTGCTTGATTTGCTTTGATTGCTTCTCTTGTGTATTTTTTTGTTGTTATCTTGCCTTGTGTATATGCTTAGTGTATGTTGTTAGATGTGTGATTTACTTAAGGACCTTTTTGTGCTATTTTTGTGATTCTATTCAGCGGTTTGGTTAGTTGAGGGACTTATTTTGACATTTTATGAAAGTCTAGTCAGCTGTTTGGTTAGTTGAGGGACTTATTTTGACATTTTATGAAAGTCTCTCTTACTACTTAAGGGCAGCGATTTGGTCTTTTTAGCATTTCCACTTTCTCTCTCTCTCTCTGAACTTTTGAAAATACTTTCTTTCTCTCCCTCTAAAGAACCGCGGCTCCCTTATCTCGTGCATTCTAGTTGTGTTTTTTTTTATCCTCTTAGGTGAGTTGTTGGTATGCTTTATATGTTATACTTCATGTCGCTTATGATCTCTTATGCCTACTTGTCTTCCCCGTACGATTTTAGATGCTATCTTGGCTGTTTTAAGGCGTAGAGTTATCTGTTGGTTGTTGAATGATGTTGTACTGGTTTGTAGTGTTTTTCTTGATAATGTATATGAGTGTTGCTTGTTTTCTATGATTGTTTCGTCATTGGGCCTTCTCGTTGTATTTTCTGGGGTTATGTTATTCGATATTCTTGGTAGCGGTTACCGTAAGTTCTTGATAGCGGCTTGCTTATGAGTCTTTCTTGATAGCGGTTAGATTAGCAGCGGTTAGATTAGCAGCGGTTAGATTAGAAGCGGTTAGATTAGCAACGGTTAGATTAGCAGCGGTTAGTTTAGCAGCGGTTAGTTTAGCAGCGGTTAGTTTAGCAGCGGTTAGTTTTTCAGCGGTTAGTTTAACTGTGGATAGNTTGCTTATGAGTCTTTCTTGATAGCGGTTAGATTAGCAGCGGTTAGATTAGCAGCGGTTAGATTAGAAGCGGTTAGATTAGCAACGGTTAGATTAGCAGCGGTTAGTTTAGCAGCGGTTAGTTTAGCAGCGGTTAGTTTAGCAGCGGTTAGTTTTTCAGCGGTTAGTTTAACTGTGGATAGTCTTTCTTGCGGTTTGCTTGTCTAGCTGTTTGCATGCTTAGTGGTTTATCTGTCTATCGGCTTTTATGTGTCTTGGTGTGTGAATTTGATCTTGTCTCTTCTCGTTGGGGTTTTGTATATAATATGTGTCTATCTTATGCATGCGCTAACCATCACATCTTTCTTTGGTCTTCTTGTTTGAATTTTGGTGTGTGCAGAACATCATGTCTGACTCTCACACTCAAGGAACCTCAGCCACTCAACCTATTGTTCCCACCCGTACTGATGACGAGATCATGCCCTACGATGATTGGGTTCCTATTGGGAGAAGTAACTGCTATCTTAGAGCAGACAAGCCGCAGGATCATCCTATATTTAGGCTTTCAACAGACCTACTGAAACAAACAACGTTCTACCCAACATTCACCGTATCATCTACCATTCCCTCCATCTACGTACAACAATTCTGGAACACCATTCATTATGATGGTGCAAACAGGGCTTATAGATGTCAATTAGATGAACAATGGGTGACCATCACCAAGGAGACTCTAGGGAGTGCACTTAATATCTTGCCCACCGGAGATAACATCGTTTACACCCCACCACCTAACCATGATACACTTATCAAATTCATTAATGAGTAGGTTACCCCTCAAAGATCGGCACCCTGTCTTCTATCTCCACATATGACTTTTATCAACCCTGGAGGGCCATCATTTCACTCATCAACTTGTGTCTCACGGGGAAAACATCGGGATACGAAAGACTCAGAGCTCCAGACCTACAGATACTTTGGGGAATGTTTAACAAGAAGGACANCATGATACACTTATCAAATTCATTAATGAGTTAGGTTACCCCTCAAAGATCGTCACCCTGTCTTCTATCTCCACATATGACTTTTATCAACCCTGGAGGGCCATCATTTCACTCATCAACTTGTGTCTCACGGGGAAAACATCGGGATACGAAAGACTCAGAGCTCCAGACCTACAGATACTTTGGGGAATGTTTAACAAGAAGGACATCGACTTTGTAGGAAGAATCTGGGAAGAGTTCACTCTCTCTATTCATTCTTTTCTTGAAGATAAGACAAAACTGGTTGAAAACAGAGACAGCAAAAAGAAGTCAAAAGGACTGCTCATTCCCAGCATCAGATTCACCAAGTGTATCATATCATCCCTTCAACGCACCCTACGATTTCCTACCAGGGCAGATTCACCACTTCATCAGTCTGAAGATGAGAACTCTATTGGTTTCCTTAAATATGCTGCTAGGGGCACTTCCAACGTTATCTTTGGCATTGCTATTCCTAAGTCACTGCTCACCAAACAAATCCTTGAAGCTCCTTACTACAATAGGTATGTGGAACTAATGCAAGAAAGTCAAACTCCATCTGCCAGTGAAGATACATCAGTCACTCTGTCTAATAAATCAAGATCTAAGAAGCGTAAGACCCAATCTGAGTCTTCTAAACAAGTCAGTAAGAGCAGTGATAAGGGCTCCAAGAAAACCAGAACCAAGGAAACTTTAAGAGATGTCAGCCCTGAACCTGAAGACACTCAAAAAGTGGAAGAAATAATGGTGCAACATGTTATCCAGAAGAGTCTGGCTGATGTAGGAAAGCCACTAAGCCATCCAGTTGGGGATGTTTTCATTAAGGAACCCGAAGCTTGGAAACTGCCACAGGTTCCAAATATTGAGGGCAGAGGCAAGGATGTTATTGTTGAGGAACAGGCAGCTCACACCCTGTTAAAATTTTCATCACCAGTTTCAAAACCTGCAGCATCTCAATACATTCTCAAGAGAAGGTCTCCCGAACCATCAGCTGAAAAGACCATCTCTAAATCCCTAAGTCTTGATCTGGCAGGAGAATTAAGTGAAACGGACTCCGAAACTCATCAATCACCGAAACTAGAAAGCTCTTCAGCACAAGCAGAAGTAGAGTCTAGTGTTTATCCTCAAAAAGAGTTGGTAAAGGCAACTGTAACACCTTTGGAATCATTTCACTCTGACTTCATCTCTAATATATATCCTGAAGTACACGACTCTCTCAAGATGAAAACGGATGAACAAAAGATTGCCGAGGAACCTGATAACTCTTCGGGTACCCTGGCATCACTCAGAAACTTTGAAACTTACGGTGATCAGTTCCTTGTTGACAAACCTTCTGAATCAGAGGTCGACAAATCAGGAGAAGAGCATGAAGAAGCAACTTCCATGGTCGAGGTCCCAGTCCTTCAAGACACATCTACCACTCCTACCACTTCAGTGCCATCCACAACTCCTACTGTGACAGTCATAGCTACAAACATCACACCTCCTATAATCACACAAGCCACTACTACCACTACCACTGAAACACCTAAACCAGCACCCACAATCAAAAGTCTTGCCACTCATGTTGATGGTCTTCGACAAATCACGGCAGAAATGGTTGAGGATTATGAGGACATGGATAAGAAGTGGTCAGAGCACGAGATGGTGATTAGAAGTGTAAAGATCTCAAGCTTCCACAAACTCTCAAAAATCACGGGGACAGACTACACAAGCTTGAACAACTCAACATAAGCAGTCTCGTGTCAGAAGCCATAGAAGATCAAGTTCAGGAAGCTGTTAGCTATGCCATGGAAGCTCCACTCAGATCAAGGTTTAATGATCTCTCTTCGTCCGACATGAAGCTGCTACTACAAGAACGTATGTTCCAGAACCAACAATACAAGGGGCATGAAGCACACCAGAAGCTGTATGAAGCTCTTGAAAATTCGATCCTTCAAGATAATGCTGAACAACATCATCGTGAGATGGAAAGAGAAAGGAAGAGGAAAATAAAATAACAAGGGCATCAGCAACATCCTCCTTCATTTCCACCACCGCCTCCACCTCCTGGGTCATCTGGACCCTCAGGTTCTTCAGGACAGCCCGGGAGTTTTGGAACATTGTGTATTCCACTGCCACCTCCGCCATCTTCAAGGAAGCCACCCTCCAAACGTTCTGAGAAATCTTCTTCATCTAAACAAGCCCCTCTAGCAACACATGCAGCATGGACCACTATCGACACAGGAAGAGCCAGTATGCCCTCACCATCTCGCAAGGATCAAGCAATTAATGAAGAGTCGATAGTGTCACACGCAGTAGGATATTCAGACGATGAAGAAGATGATGCTTCAACATCCCACATATCTCAAAAGGATGTGTGGTGGGAATCTATTGCCAGAACCGATGATGCTCCACCAGTCAAATTGTCTAAAGAAGAGTTGCAAGCATGCATCAGGCCAAAGACCACTAAGCCGCCAACAGCTGAACCTACCTGGTCAATATCACCTTCAGAGCAGCCAGTCTCCGACAACAACTGGGTCAATGCAATTACCAGCAGTTTTGTTCCTCCAGCTAATAACTCTTTGCTCTCTCTAACTGGAGACATGGGTTCGTTTATTACATGGTTCTGCAAGAAGCAAGGAATCAACAAATTGACTCAGAAAGATCTGGAAGGCCCAGCATACAACATTGTCAAGGTGTTTCATCCTGATGTGACTCATCTCCAGTTTCAAATGGAAGAATGCCACAAGCTCTTCAACGATATTGTCGATGAAAAAGTCATTCAACACGGCTACTATAAGCCACTACCATTAGGAGGAGCACCAGGCCAAGTTACTATTCAGGCAGATTTCTTCTTCAACAAAGATCTCGAGTATCTTCGGTTTGGGAATAAGCAACGCAAGTATGATTTGTCCATCACCAAGATGAAGGCGGCTCGCTACTATGACAGTGGCTTGGAACAGATGGTACCGGATGCTATGTGGATTAATGAAGAATGTGAGTATGATCTTCCGGAAGCTTTGGGTATATCACATTGGTGGTTCAAAAAGCAGGAATTCTATGTGGAAAGATTCAAAGCCAAAGGTGACAAGAAGCGTGTTCGTTCGCCTCTTCAGATCATAAGTGTTGTAAGCGTCAAGATTCATTCTATCTATGGATACGACTATCTGAAGTCCATTGTTCTTAAACGTGTGGATCAGAGGGACTACGAGATCTGTGAAGGTGACTTCAAACATCTTTAGGCAAATGACTTTGAAGATCTGTATCTACTGCACATTCAAGGAAAATTGCATCATCTACCACCTTATGAAAAGAAGACACTTGTGTTTGCTGTTTTGCACTGGATTAGGGGTTTTGTTATAAGGAAGCGTGTTGAAGATCTACAACTAGGTATCGAAAGCTACCAGACACAACTGAATCTCACTAAGCCAAATTGGGAGGTTGGTAGCTTGGAACCGGTAGCAGACTTCACGGTGATTTATTCTCCAAATGTTGTGGTCTACAGAGATAAGTACAACATTCCAGTGATGATGCGGATTAATGAATTACACAAGTTTAGTGACGGAACATTGCAGATGGTCGATGAAGCACTAGATCTCCGGGTGAAAGAATATCAAGTCTACTCTACCAGGCCCAGAAAATACACCAGCCAATGGACGGATGATGACTTGAAGATGAACCTTGACTTCCTAAACGCCATACGTCACCGGATGAAGATGAGAAGAATCTACCGCAGTCTAGAGTGCTATGTGTGAGGCAGAGTTCGTGAGGGGGACTACATGCTTAGCCAAAGAACTGATTGATTCAACAAGCTGGACTTTTGCCATCACCTTGATTCATTTTATTTGGTGATGTAATGTGACAATATTCAAACTCTTAAATAGTTTTGGAATAAATATAATTATTAATTGTTTTATGTTTTTCACTGTGGGCGGAATATCCGAAAAGTTGTACGCTTCAGTGCAACCTTTCTAGTAAAAGAAGAGAAGTCTTCTTTTCCCAAAATCTCTTTTTTCTAAAAATTCTTCAAAAGAGATTTTGTGGTGTACAAGGTGGCCATCGGTCTAAAATTTTCTCGTATACGTTACCGCTCACATTAATGGCTATTAAACGTTAAAATGGAAAAATGGGTCATTAATTGAGGGGGAGCGTATGTGCTCAAAATTTCTGCACCTTTAAAAACTTTGTGCACCAGCCACAGTGAAACTCAAAAAGTGTCTCAAAAATCAGTATACGTTTAAATTTTTTATCACATGTCTCTCCAAAGCTTTTTCAAAAATCATTTAAATCAATTGGGATCACAAAAATCTCAAAAGATTTGAAATATTATGATCGGGGGAGAGAATGTGATTTAAATATAAAAGCTGATTCAAAAGTGATGTTTTTGGACTCATAAAGAATGTTTGTGGACTTACGAGAACGCTCCCTTATGTGCTAAAATTTTAAGGATTCTGGATTTTAATCAAAGCACATATTAAGGGGGAGTAAGTGATTGAATGTGATGTTTTCTTAGCTCATTTTTTTAATGCTGCAATTGTGAAACCCTTTTTCAGAAGTTGAGCTTTGAATTCATCATTTAAATGTGATATTTTTGGAATTGAAAAGATGTTTTTGGACTTAAAAGATCGCTCCCGCATGTGCTAAAAATTTTAAATATTTTGGATTATGATCAAAGCACATACTGAGGGGGAGCAAGTGTTGAAAAATGATGAATAAACAATCTCTAATGAAAGCTCACCCGTATTTGCCAAAGTTTTAAAAACTTTCAAAATTGATTCAATCAATGTGCACATATTGAGGGGGAGCAAGTGGCTAAGTCTTTCGCGTGTTTTTACAAAATCAAGTAGAAACCGTGAATTGATTATGACTCAGAATTGACTCATGAATTGACGAAACACAAGCGTTAGAATTCGAAAGGATTTATCCAAGTAGAAAAGTACCGTTTCGAGAAACTCTTATTAGATGTATACTTTGACGGGTCTAACTTCCTTTTCAAGGAATGTTAACAACATCAAGTTAGTTATTAGGGCTAGTTATCACCTAAAAGCTAATAATGGATCCCTTTAACTAAGCAACGTAAACGTGTCCCTCGGGTATATGTCTATTAAGAGCCGATCAATTCAAATAAGTGCAACTCACCCCGACATGTGCAAATTTATTTCTTCCTATGAGCACATGTTAAGAGGGGAGTATTTGAAAAATGATAAAACTCTCAAAGTGTCAACAAAATGTGTTTCTTACTCATAAACACTTTGAGAGAATTTTCAATAAATTTGGTTATGTGATGATTGTGGAAAGATACCATAAGACCGACCAATTTACTTTAAAAGCACGGAGTTATAAGGATGGTAAGGTTAGGTATATGTTCCCATGATCCACCAGAACCGGAGGGATCTTCCCAGGGACAATCCAATAGATAGATTAGAAGTCCTTAGGAATGATTGAAAAAAGGAGAAAAGTAAGAAAGGGAAGAGTGCCGACTAAGACTGAGCTAGGACTGGAACAAACCCAACAAGGCTCTAGTTATGAAGTCTTGGTAAGCACTGAAGGGGTTGAAGAATTAAAAAGAAATAAAATGAGAAAAGGTGAAAAGAAATAGCCCTCCAATTATTCAACCTTAGGGCAGACACCGGGTTCAACTCATTTGCTACTGATTGTTGCTAAGGTAACATCGGTATTGAAGATTAAGACGTCATGGACCCAGTGACGCACTGCACTAAACCTTCCAGCCACTCAAGTTCTCTTAAAAGAGCTTGTTTCATTCTCACGGGGAACCGATGTAAACTATCGACTTGTCTCTTAGAGCGAGTTGATATTGAAACAGGAGACCCCTCCCTAGTCTCCGAATAGGATAACCAAATGTGCACTTATCGAGTCTAGAGCCAAGAGATGCATCAAAAGATCTCATAGGTACACTTGATACTTATACACTGGTGGTTCAACATTAAGGACACCAGTTGTAATATTTCGAGTCCAACGCAGATCTTAGCAATCTGCCAAGAACACTTATGAGGGAATATACATAAGTATTTCCCAATGATTGAGTGGAAACTCCTGCCAGGGTCAACATCAAACAGCCCTGACAGCAGGTCACTTCGGTAATCTCTTGTGGGTTACGCTTAGTGTGTACGGTGGTGTTCCAAAAGGTCTACAGTCGTGGGGTGATCTCCAGCGACTCACCTAATCGTTGGTGTACTTCGGTATGTCAGTGAAAGCCCTTTTGGGGGCATCTGATTAGGAACGGCCTTGGTAAGGATTAGAGAAAGTCTTCACACTATGCTGTTGACAATCTCGAAGTCCGAACTTGTAAGTGCCGGTATGTTTATCACTAACCAAGTTTTATGTAGCTCAACATACCATACTTACCATGTTCACCACCATCACTCAAGTTCCACATGCTCATACCAACATCTACAAGGAGTCGTCAGAATTGTTCAACCGTGAAGATCTACTCAACAAAGATGTATGGGCATGTTGGAAAGGCATACTCACACTAAAGACGAAGAAGTTGACGATTGATGCCGATTGCTGAAAAGATGCAGATTCATCATCTCATGCTTACACTTCAACATCATAACTCAAGATATCATGATCAAAGAATGGGCCTCGACTATGCTTCCACAACTCTGATGAAGAAGATCATGATCCAGAAAAGTGTAAGCATGACATCACAAAGACAATCACAACATCACAAAGAGACACATACACTCAAAGATGACTTGAAGCTAAATATATGGATGAAGAGCGAAGAGCAAAGTCCAAAAAGATCATCATATACATCAAGGGAGTCATCTTGAGTCGTTCATCAATGAATCAACAACTACGAGCTACAAAAGAATCTTCAAAGATCTCAATGCAAGAATTCAAGAATTAAGATTTTCGGGGTGACCTCCCTTAGGGGGAGATTGTTCGGAATACGATTTTTGTATAAGAAAGATTCGGTCACCCCAGATATGATTAAGCATTGTTTAGCTCGTAGAAGTTATGTTAGTTAGTTAAACGTAGTTTAGAAGTAGATTAGTTCGCGGAAGAAGGACGGGTCTTTACCCACTGTATACCTTATCCGCAGCCCAAGTGGCAAAACCCATGTACATATAAATACCCTCTCCATCCTTGGAGAGGGTAAGCCTTCTCTTAATTCTATTTTCTTTTTTTTTTGGTTTTCTCTCTAAGGCTTCACTTCTTTCTCTCTCTAACTTTCTCTCTCTAGATTTCTTTCTTTCTTTCTTACTTGGAACGAACCAAAACCACATGGTTATTCGTGTTTGTGATGTTAGCTAGTGTTCTACATTCCACTTCAGTAGAAACAATGAGAAGCAATTGTAATTACTTCAGCAGGAACAATGAGAATGACTTTGATCCTTCTTTAGTAGAAACAATAACTTCATCAGGATAAACAAACTTTGGCTTACATGACCTTTTCCAAAATAGTTTAAACTTGATAAACTTCTTCAACTACACACAACTGCATTCTGCAAAACAGACACATAGTAGCACACCAAACACACAAACTAATATGCTTATAAACACATTAGGTTGTTAGTGTTAGAAATCTAAATATATACAAGATTTACAACAACAATCAATCCTCCCCTGAGGCTTATGCCTCCCCTCAAACAGTGCATTTAAGGGTTAACCATCCCAATGTGGACAACTAAGTGTTGAAACCTAGCTCCATCAAAAGCTTTAGTCAATAAATCTGCCAAAAAAGTACATACCCTCTCAGGTAACAAGAAATCATTCCTCTTTGCTTAAGAGGAAAGATTTCTTGTTACATGAGAGGGTATGTACTTTTTTCAGAGGAATGATTTCTTGTTACATGAGAGGGTATGTACTTTTTTAAAAAGTACATACCCTCTCATGTAACAAGAAATCATTCCTCTTTGCTTAAGAGGAAAGATTTCTTGTTACATGAGAGAGTATGTACTTTAATAAAAATGGATGTTTTCATAAGGAAGCCATCGAAGGCTTTCCACAAATTGAGATTTGGCCATTATCATCTGTGTGAATTTTAACCACTTTTATCAAATGTTTTTCATATGCATCTCTTATAAAGTGGTGTCTAATCTCAATATGCTTTGTTCTATTGTGAAAAACTGGATTTTTAACAATGCATATGGTACTTTGATTGTCAATAAAGATTGTAGTGTTCATGAAATTGAACTCATAATCCAGCAACTGATTTTGTATCCAAAGTACCTGCCCACAACAATTGGCAGCATCAACATANGTGGTGTCTAATCTCAATATGCTTTGTTCTATTGTGAAAAACTGGATTTTTAACAATGCATATGGTACTTTGATTGTCAATAAAGATTGTAGTGTTCATGAAATTGAACTCATAATCCAGCAACTGATTTTGTATCCAAAGTACCTGCCCACAACAATTGGCAGCATCAACATACTCTACTTCAGTAGATGAGGTGGCAACAATAGTTTGTTTCTTGCATTGCCAAGAGATCAATCTTCTCCCAAGAAATTGGCAACCTCCAGTTGTGGACCTTCTATCCAGATTTGCACCAGCATAGTCACTATCACTATAAACTTCCAACTTGAAAGGGGACTCTTTTGGGTACCAAAGGCCTAGGTGAGGCTGGCCTTTAAGATACTTGAAGATCTTTTTAACTGCATTCAAGTGTGAAGTAAGTGGAGTAAGTTGATGCCTTGAACAAGCACTCACAGCAAATGTAATGTCAGGCCTAGAAGCTGTCAAATACATCAATGAACCAATCATAGATCTGTATAAGTGAACATTCACAGCTGGATTTGGTTCAATGTTGTTCTTTGGTTTAGGAGCTTCATAAGGTGTAGTGGCAGTTCTGACACTTTCCATTCCAAACTTTTTCAAAATGTCCCTCACATATTTATCCTGATTAATAAATATGCCTTCTGGTTTCTGCTGAACCTGTAGACCCAAAAAGAAAGTAAGCTCCCCCATGGCACTCATCTGAAATTCACCCTTCATTAAATCTTCAAATTTCCTGCACCAAGCTTCTTTTGTGGATCCAAAGATAATGTCATCCACATAAACTTGCACAAGTATAATATCCCTTGAATCCTTCTTTAGGAAGAGTGTTTTGTCAATGGCACCTCTTCTGTATACATGCTCCAGCAGAAACTTTGAGAGCCTAGCATACCATGCCCTTGGTGCCTGATGTAAGCCATAAAGAGCTTTAACCACCTTATAAACATAGTCAGGATGATCTGGATCTTCAAAACCTTTGGGTTGAGTGACATAAACTTCTTCTTCAATCTCACCATACAAGAATGCACCTTTCACATCCATCTGATACACAGTAAAGCCCATGTAAGATGCATAGGCCAAGAAAATCCTAATGGCCTCAACTCTTGCAACAGGTGCAAAAAATTCATCATAATCTATCCCCTCTTCTTTCCTGAACCCCTGAGCTACCAATCTTGCCTTGTTTTTTACTACAATACCCCTTGCATCTCTTTTATTCTTCAAAATCCATTTTGTCCCAATTGCATACTTCCCATCTGGTAGAGGAACCAATATCCAAACCTGCTGATTCTTGAATTGTTGCATTTCCTCTTGCATTGCCTCAAGCCAACTTGAATCTGCAAGTGCTATAGGGACACTGGTTGGTTCCATTTGAGAGAGAAAACAAGCAACCAGACAATGTTGAAAGTATGTGTGATTGTCCCTCTGCTGCTGTGAGACATAAGAAATAAAAGCAACTTCTCCATACTTGGTCTTTTTCACTGTGCTTCTAGTTCTAACAGGATCGTTAGGATCACCTAGTATATTCTCCATTGGATGATTAGTGTGAATCCTTTTAGTAGCATTGGGGTATACATCAATGGTTTTGTCAAGATTGGTCACATTTGGTTCAAAATCACTGTCATAGGAAGAGGAAGTGAAGATGCCAGCTTTGGGTTGGTGATTACCAAGATCTGTAGGACTTGGAAATCGTGTATATGGTTCACCAAAGTCTGTGGACACACGAGCAGAAACAGTTGGAGCATCAGCAGGAATGGTGTTATCAGGAGAAACAAGAGAACTGTCAGTAGAACTGTCAGCAGAATCCTGGTTTCCACTGATAGCATGTGCTAATTGTCTTAGTAGTGCTTCAACATCTGTTGCAAACTGTTCACCAAGCTTCTCAGCTTCTTGAGTAGCTGCATGCTCTTGTTTCTTAAGCCTAGCAAGATCCTCTGCATAGTGTGACTCATCTTCATCCTTCTCAGAAGTATCTTTTGCACCATTACCTGCAAAATGGTTAGGAGGAAAGGAAGGTACAACAATGGTTAGCTCATCAAACTCAGACTCATCCTCTGAGTCATCATCCAGTACACCTGCATGGTTAGAAGGAGAATCTTGTGTACCTGCAGATTGGTTAGCAACAAATCTAGTATACCCCAAAGAATCAGTTAAGTAATCCAGGTCAAAGTACCAATCATGACCTTGACCTTGTACATTAGGTTTTTCTTCTAGGTATCTCAGATAAAGAGTCTCCTCTATCCTCTTAGCATTCAGGTTATATACCCTATAAGCCTTACTATGAGCTGAATATCCCACTATGTACCCCTCATCAGCTTTGCCATCAAATTTCCCAAGTGGATCACTAGTGTTTAAAATGGTCACTTGACAGCCAAAAGGTCTTAGGAAATGAATAGAAGGGACTTTTCCAGTGAGAAGTTCATAAGGTGTCTTGAAATGAGGTCTAGTGATAGATACCCTGTTCAAAACATAACAAGCAGTGCTTACTGCTTCAGTCCAGAACATTGTGGGTAACTTAGAGTCTGCAAGCATGGATCTTGCTGCCTCTATCAAGGTCCTATTCTTTCTTTCAGCAACCCCATTTTGTTGTGGGGTTCTTGGATTGCTATAGTCCCTTTTTATCCCTTTAGAGTTACAAAGGTCTATTAAAACCACATTTTTGAACTCTGTTCCATTATCACACCTTATACCTTTAACCTTTTTATTTAGCTGGTTTTCAACTAGGGTAACAATATCTTTTAAAATTGGAGATGTTTCATCTTTAGTTTTCAAAAAGAATACCCAACAAAACCTGCTATAATCATCAGTGATTACCAAACAGAAGTACTTATGATCAATACTTCTTACTTGAGTTGGACCAAATAGATCCATATGCAGCAACGGAAGGGGTTCTGTGATATTGCTCACTTCTGTAATGGCTTTGTAAGAAGCCCTGTGTTGCTTTCCTTTGTTGCAGGCAACACAATTGTGCTCATTGGTGAAAACCTTGGAAGGAAGCCCTTGAACAAGACCAAGTTTAGAAAGCTTGTTGATGGTCTTGAAATTCACATGAGCCATCCTTCTGTGCCATTTGGTAGATTCATCCATTGAAGCTTTAGCCACCAAACATGTTAGATCACTTTCAGGTTGTACCTCATTCATGTTGAATGTGTACAAATTATTGCTTCTTGGAACTCTCAGCAGAATTGGAGTATCTTCTGGAAGTTTGAAATCTTTATTAAGTACAAGACATTCATTCTCAGAGAAGAAAACTTTGTTCTTTTTATCACAAATTTGTGATACTAAGAACAAATTAAAGTGCTACAGTTCCTTCACAGAGAGTACATTTTCAAAATCCAACATGGGTGTTCTAATGGTTCCTCTCCCTGTGATTCTACCATTTCCTCCACCAAAGGTCACATTGCCACCACCTTGTATGGGTACAAAATTAATCATCTTTTCTCTGTTTCCTGACATGCTCCTTAAACAGCCACTATCTACTATGCTAACTTCTTTACTCAGTAAGGGATGATCCTACAACAACAACAAACATATACAAAATATAAGTACACTTTGGAGACTCAAGTCATTACTGACTTGAGCCTGCCTTGTGGATCATAAGAGGTAGGCCATGTAGATGTATAAGATCCACCATTGTTCTTGGATCTTCTTTGAAAGTTAGATCCCTTGTTAGTCCAAGAACAACCTGCTGAGGGCTTAACAG
>LBNU01017576.1:70514-81207 GCA_014162995.1 Artemisia annua
AACAGCCACTATCTACTATGCTAACTTCTTTACTCAGTAAGGGATGATCCTACAACAACAACAAACATATACAAAATATAAGTACACTTTGGAGACTCAAGTCATTACTGACTTGAGCCTGCCTTGTGGATCATAAGAGGTAGGCCATGTAGATGTATAAGATCCACCATTGTTCTTGGATCTTCTTTGAAAGTTAGATCCCTTGTTAGTCCAAGAACAACCTGCTGAGGGCTTAACAGCAGTATCCCATGGTGCCCCCAACCCATAAACATAGGGTGATAATAACTAGGCCAATAACCATTCTGATAATAAGGAGAAATAGGGCTAGGGAATGGTCGTGCAACTTGTTTTTTCCTGTATGATGGAAAAGATCTGTCAGCAGGAACTGATGCATCAGCAGATGCTGATTTATCAGCAGAATTGTATCTGCTGGTAGATTGAGTTGCTTGTGGAACATAAGATGGTATGTCATTAACACGTTTCCACATTGGTCTAGGTTTCTTAGTACAGCCACCCATTCTTTGCTCATGAAAATTACAATCCTTGATTAAATGAGATTTGCTTCCACACACAAAACATTTCTTCTTTTTAGAAGATTTATGAAAAGTGAAACATGTACTATTAAAAGCATTCAAACCACAAACATTAACAGAATTGTTTTTGACAGAATTAACATTATTGTTTTGCAAAGAATTAAATAACAAGTCTTCAGATGAAACTGTCTTTGAATTGGATTCATCAGCAGCTACTCTTAGAGGCTTGTATGGAGACTTGGGTGAAGGCTTGGGTGAGGTCTTGGGAAGGTCTAACTTATCACTGGAATCACAACTTGTATAGGCAGTAGACCCTTGGTCAGAAGACTTGTCACTGTTTGAACAAGAGACAAAGTCAGCAGTATTAGAAACAGGGTCAGATAAGTCACTTGACTTTTTGCCATAAGGATGATGTGATCCATCAAAGTCAACTGTGGTGGATAGGTCAATGGGCATGTGTTCACCTCTAATGGGACCAGGGACTGCATGTAAAGAGCCTTCTTTAACAAAGTTAGCTAATCCTGCTAGTGTAGATTTACGATTGTCATTCCTAGCTTCCAATCCTACATATTTCTAAAAACCTAATCCTATACTAGAATTTACAGCTTGACTACCATACAAACAACTAGCTAAGTTATCACCTGATATTAACCACTTATTATGTGTAGCTATTTTAGTATCTAGCTTCTCTTGAAGAACTTGTTTATCAGATTCTAAATTAGCTTTTACCTTTTTAGTATAGATTAACTCATCTTGAGCACATTTCAAGTCCTGTTTTAACACTTTTATTTCCTCCTCATAGGCAACCTGATTCTTCTGAAACCAAATCTTTTGTTTTTCTAAAGTCCTTAAACCATGTTTATATGACTCAAGGTCTTTATAACACTCATTATATTTAGGTTTTAACTCATCGTACAATTCTTTAAGCTCATTATATCTCACACTACAACCAAACACACAGCTATGTACCTGAGAGATGCCCATAAAAGCAACTTGATCATGAGTATCCTCTGAAGTACAGCTGGCCAGCAGTCCACTCTGATCACTATCACCATCACTTTTTTCATGAGCCTTCCAGTCAACATGATCATCCAAAGTGATCAAAGCTGTGGGATATCCAGTTTTGGCAGTATCAATTTCCCCTTGTTTCTGCTGATAGGTAGAATACCTAACCTCATCAGTAGGTTTCATGTCCTTGCATTCTCTAGAGAAGTGACCTAATTGACCACAAGTATAGCACTTGATCTTCCTTCTGTCAAACCTAGCTAAATCCCTGCCATTGAAACCAAACTTTCTCCCAGACTTTTTCTCAAATCTCTTGATGCTTAATGAGAGCATAGCCACCTGCCACTTCAAGTTCATCTCTTCCATATCCAATGGATCCACCTGTTCAAAATCTTCATAGGAGAGTTGCTGCTGAGTTTCACAATCAGCAACAAAAGAGTGAAGTACATCTTCCAATAAACTACCAGAAGAAGGTGATTTGGTGGTGGTGTATGAAGATGATGTAGATGAGATAGGACTTGAACTAGGAGGCATCAGATTGGAGGTGGAGCTGACAAAAGCTGAGTAAGAGGGAGTAGAGGAACGAATAGGACTTCTGACATCTGGTTCAAGAGTTTTGAGCTTATTGTACAAATCATCAAAAGTCATCATGTCCAGTCCACCCTTAGCCTTGAGTGCAATGCTTACTTGAAGCTATGATGGAGGTAAGGATCTTAAGAACTTTGCATTGCAATCTTCATTGTCTGGCTTTCAGCTGATTCAATTGGCTCAGAATCTTGTGAAATTTGTCATATCCCTTGTGGATACCTTCTTCCTCAGTGATCTGAAACTCTTGAAACTGCTGCTTCAGCATCGACTTCCTCATCCTTCTTGACTCGTCATTCCCACCAAATCTAGCTTTGATTGCCATCTAGAGATCCTTTGCATCAGTCATGAAGTGAAAGTCGCCCAAGTGATCTGGTGGTATAGCTTGAAGAAGAATTGTTCTCACTTTATTTTCCCTCTAAAGAGCTAGAACCTCTTCAGCAGATGTAGGATCAAGATGGTATAGTCTACCTTCTGAATCAGTGCCAGTCCTCTTTGGGCTGTTACCTTTAAGGACCACCTTCCAAAGATTGTGGTCAATGTTGGTAATCCAGTTCTGCATCTGCATCGCCCAAAGTTCATACTCTTCTTTCTTAAGGTACGGGAATTTTGCATTGCTGTTAGTGAGAGTGAGGTGTTGAAGGGATGCTGTGTTTTAATTGTGTGTTGTATCTGACTCAGTGTCAGATCCAGGCATGATGTAAGGTTTTGTTGTTGAGGAGTGTGTAAAAAGTTGATANTTACCTTTAAGGACCACCTTCCAAAGATTGTGGTCAATGTTGGTAATCCAGTTCTGCATCTGCATCGCCCAAAGTTCATACTCTTCTTTCTTAAGGTACGGGAATTTTGCATTGCTGTTAGTGAGAGTGAGGTGTTGAAGGGATGCTGTGTTTTGATTGTGTGTTGTATCTGACTCAGTGTCAGATCCAGGCATGATGTAAGGTTTTGTTGTTGAGGAGTGTGTAGAAAAAGGATGTTCTTAGTATCACAGAGACTCTCCCGAGGCTCTGATACCACTTGTTGAAACTAATACTCTTGATATATCTTGTAGCACTCGTTGATCGTTAGCAGTGTCTATGTAATCACAAACACTCTAATAGAAAGTCTCCAAAGCTTATATTCTTAAAGCGGAAAAAAAAATATAAGCAAGAATAAAAAATACTAAGAACAATTGATCCTCTATGGATCTTTTATATAATAGAAATTTGTTTTTCAAACTCGTACATAGAACATAAACTTGTGTTCCTTTTATAGACAAGGAACCCTAACCTTAAATCGTTTCACAAGAAACGTATATTCTATAAACTCTAAACGATATGCATTATCTTTTCCTAATATTACTCATGCATATCCTAACTATATTACAATATACGCGGTTTAACTATATCCGCAGAAACTAAATATGCTGAAACTTAGTCTTCAGCAGCAACACTTCTTTAGCAGATTCCATCAGCATGTTCCATCAACAGAATTCTCACTTAGCTGAATTCCCAACAATTGTTATGTGAAATCCATGAAAACATGCATGTTTAGCATTGATTCAATGTCATATATGAATTTAATTGTTAAGATTAAACATGTAAATTAATTGATAGATGTCGAATTGGGGAAGACTCCAATTAATTAAGTAATCAATTATGTGTTATGTGGTATATGTTAAATTTTGGTTTATGCAATTGACTTGTTCAATGCATGTGGTTTACTTCCTTGAAGTAAGAACCATAATTTAATATATGCATTAAAACCTAGAATTGATTTTTAATAAGATTATTGAATTAAGTTTGCATGTGGCTACATGTTTTATACATATTTAATGGTTATGTTATGTATGTGTTATTTAGTTGTTTATTTTTTTTATTTGAATTACTTGTTATTGTTTATTTTGTAAGACATTGATTGGCCCTGAACGGTCAGTCCAAACCAACCACGGATTTTGTCAAGATGGTCAAATGGCTTAGGCCAACTAACCAAGGAGTACAGTATTTTCCCGGGTCGTTAAGTCCCATCGAGGTGTGAATGGTATTACAAACGAAGTGTGATCGAGTGAATTTGAAAGGATAAGGGGTTATGAGTGATTATACAAAGGAAATATAAATGAAAATGACTAAACAAAGCAATATTAACAGATACGTGAAACCAAATTAACCTAAAACGTATTTAAACTAAAAACGTACGTTTTAAATTAAAAGTTACGTAAACGTACAAAATAAAAAATGAAACGAGAGCAATAAAAATCCTACGGATATGAAAATTACTTTTCTTCAATCCTAATGATACAAGAAAATTTAAAAAAAATAAAATTATTTTTTTCGCATTTTATTTATTTATTATTAATTAAAACCGATTTTTAAGTATTTAAATATACTAAAAATGCAAGTTAATATGAAATAAAGCTAGAAAAATGAAAAATTAATTTTGAAAAGTCTAAAATAACCTAAAACTAATTTTAAAACTGAAAATATATTTTTTTTGGCTTTTTATGAATTTTTATGAATTAAAAGGGATTTAAAAATACTTAAAAACTATATTAATTAATAAAAATACTAAATGACTTGGAAAAATAAGAAATTTTGCAGGAAATTCTAAAATATTATTCTAATCCTAGGAAAAATAACATTTTATAAAAGATACCCCTAATAAGCAGTTTGGGCTAATAAGCAGTTTGAATAAGCACTTCGAATAAGTAAATAAGCACTAGAATGCAAAAAAAGCTCATGTATAGTGTAATAGACCTAAAAAAAAACTTACTTCAACTCAAAAAACTCAAATAAGCCCAGGCCGTAAGCCAGATAAGCATTGAGCAGTTTCACTATTTTGACCAAGAAAAGTGCCTAAGTACCTTACTTTCTAGCTGATTTTAAGTGACCAAATAAGCTAATTAGACCAAGATAAAGATAGATATAGCAAGCCTATACTACAAGCTTCTAATAGGAACAAAAATTTCACACTGAGATCAAGTAGATAAGTAGAAAAATGCTAATGAATAAGGGCAGTTGGGACAGTAGACCTCCAAAGAATGCAACAGTTAACTAAGCTATTATAGATCCTAACAAGCTAATAAGGAAATGGAAAAAGTGAACCACAGCTAGTTTAAAACCAAAATTAGCAATATAAACTACCAATAAGCATAAAGAAAAAGGGATAAAGCTTAGCAGTTATAACTAAGGCCTAAAAAGGATTATATTGGAATTCTTAAAAGCTAACCTAAAAGCTACAATAAGCTATATTAAGGGAGAAACAAGCATAAGGTATCTAAGGGAGTACTTAATAAGCTAAAAGGAACAATAATAAGTAGTTACCAAAACCTAAAAAGCACTAAACTAGGAAATGCATATTAAGGATCGCAGAAAAAAAGCCTAATGGGGTAATTTGGAGCCTGAAAAAGGTAATAAGAAAAATTTCTAAAAATAAACTAAAAATACTGCTAAGTAGACAAGCAACAACATAAGCTACAACCCAAATTTCAGAGCAATCTGTCAAGAAACGAAAAAATGAAAAATCAAAAACTTTTTGCTGTTTGGGCTGTTTTTTGATAGCAAAATAGGGAAAAAAAATGTCAAAAAGTGCAAAATTGACTTGAAAAGTAAAATACCAGATCTTGTACACTAAGACTATCCTATTGGTGACTAAAGTTAATCAATAACAACAGCTAAAGTGCCACAAACAAGAATCTAAGGAAGCTACTTAACAAAAACAGTTTATGTAAAAAAAAAAAAAAAAAAAAAAAAAAAAAAAAAACAACTAAGCTACTTGAAACTAGTTTGAAATGGATTAAAGTTGCATATTACAACAATTTAAAACTGGTCCAAGTTTGTATTTAGGACAAAATAAATTTTTGCTAAAGAAAACAACTTGTGCCAAACACCCCTTTAAGATGCAGTTTCACCATTTTAACTAACAAAATCTGTCATTAAGCAAGATTTTGAACACAGAAGTTAAGTTTAGCATAAAAAAATACTTAATGAGCACAAATCAACCCATAATAAGCAGATTAAATAAGCAACACATGATAAGCTGTATGGCGGCTAATTGGACTGAAATTACTAAAACTATTCTAATGGCCACTAATCTATCAACTAAGTACTAGTAGCAACAAGAAGCATAAACAAGCAACTATAAAGAAGAAATAAGCAGTAGTTTACCAATCTAATAAGCAATCCACAAATAAGCAGTTAAGAATAAAATGAAAAAGATAGCTTGAAATTTTGATTAACTTGGATGTAAAGTACAGTAATGAAAACTGAAATAAGCTAAAAAGACATTAAAATTATACTAAGCTAATTTAAACTACTCCTACTTTTTACTCTAAAAACCTACTGCCTTTTTTTGGCATACAACAAGTTCTATATATATTAGAAAAACTTTCCATCTCTCTCTTGTTCCTGTGCTTCTATTTTGGATAGACCTCAACCATTGATTAGTCTTGGAGCAGTTTCAGCCCTTGATTCTCAATTTGGCGCCAATTTTATTTTGGATAGATGACATGGATGTACAGCTGGAGGGGGGAAGTAATATAGCACATGGGTTTGTCTTTGAGTGCTTGGATGGAGTGGCTAGGGGGTTGAGTGTGGCAGGGGTGGTGACGATGGGTTTGCAGGGTGTAGCAGGTGGTTCACGTGTGGGAGGAGGGAATGAGGGTTTGACCCTTTGGTTTGACCTGGTATTTAGTAACCAGGGTGTTAGTTTTATGTTACGGGGTGTGTTTGTTTAAGTGGTAGATTGGGTTGGAGTGGCGATGGGCTAGGTAATTAGGATAAAGTTTTTTTTTTTTTTTTTTTTTTTTTTTTTTTTTTTTTTTTTTTTGTTTAGGTAATTAGTAAAATTAATTTTTAGAATTATTAGTAAAAAGGATTAGTTAGTAAAATTAGTTTTAGGTCTAGAAAATAAAAAAATAAAACTGAAATTGTAAAATGTTTTATATATATATATATATATATATATATATATATATATATATATATATATATATATATATATATATATATATATATATATACTAATACTAATACTAAAAAGTTTTTAACAAAATACTAATTAAGTTTTTACAAAAGAAAAAGTATTTTTGGTTTTTATATTTGAAAAATGAATTTTTATTTTGAAAAGGTTTTGGAAAAAGGTTTTGGGATAAAAAGGGTATTTTGGTAATTTTGGGTTTGGTGTTCGTTTTTCCAAGCTCACCCCCATGTCACTTCCCGGGATTGACTTCGGTCTTGTCTTTTTGTCTTTTTCTTCCATACGGCTTCAAAACGTGTCGAATCGATCTGGTAATGCTCCATTTAGCTCTGTTTCCCATCCAAGCTCCATTTTGCTCTCTTTTGCATTGTTTTCAATCCTTTTGTACCTGAAACACATAAAAACAAAATCCAATGATATTTGCAATATTATATGGCATATTTGTGTGTTTTTGGCTGTTTTTACAGTTCAAATGGGTATAAAATGATTAGTATTTAGACACTCATCAGACATGTTTATAAACGAAAAAGGGTAATTTTTGAATAGAAAAATAATATGGACTAAATAAACGGCGAAATTTGTTGTGGTTTTTAAGAGTCAAAATCTCAAGGTTTAATTGAGTGATGTTTTTGTACAAATAGTGTGTGAAAGGCGGACCGAAGTTGACAAACTATAAAGTGAGTACTAGTTTGGTTTCGCATTAAATTGTGGCCTTAGAGACACAACATTCTGTCTCTACGCTCGCCAGTGCGTCAATTAGACTTACCTATATCACTATTTTACGTACACTATCATCTTAAGGGTGAATTGATTACAATTCCATTAGATTATCCGAAACACTAAGCTTTAGGGCTTATGCAAAAGTACGATATAGTGGACGATAATTGTTAGTAATTCTTTGATTGGTGAACCCAATATCTCAATCAAAACTTTGTTAATTTGATCTTAAAGAATTGGTAAATAAAATTATTTTGTAAAAACCAATGTTATGAAGTTGTATGCATGTTTCTTCATACATTATTTTGATTAAACACGTCAAAATTAAATACCCTTAAAAATTAAGTCGAATGTCATCTAATTAAAGAACACTTAAGGTTGTAATTTACGTCATGTGAGAGCTTGGCTAGATTGCAGTGGAGAGGTAAACTTTATAATTTCATTACTAGCATATCAACTGAATGTAATGGAATTATGAGAGTTTGCAGTTTTTAAATTAGACGACTTAAATTGAGTAGGAAGTGAGAGCTTGCACTCAAGGCATTAGATGGGGATGAAACATGCTTACATTACAAAAGTTATTTGTGAATGTAAATCTTATAATGATCTAGGAATTGCAATATGATATTCGCAATTATTCTTCGACAATTACCTTGTTGAATACTTTCATTACTAGCAGATCAACTAATGTAATGAAACTATGTCAATTAGGATCCTAGCTTTAAGAAAATACTATGGTTTATATGAATATTTACCAATGGGTATTTTATTTTCTTATAGATTTTATTATCGAAAATACTAAAATTGAATTTTGTTAATTCCTTTTATGTATGAATGCAACGATAAAACCGTAAATGCACTTTGAACTTTGGTAAATTGATCTCGTTCTGTTTTCAAACAAATGTTTGATTAAGAATAATTTACTTAAAAGACAAAAAAAGTTTTCCTTCTATGAAAGAAGAGTGAGACACAATCCTATTCCTTTTCACAAATGAGAAAGGATAATAGGAATACTAGATATGTCTAAATTCTAATATATAGCTCAATGCAAATTTTAATAGTTAAGAATTGTTCATTTTCTATAAAGATTGCAGTACTCTATTTTGGTGATTGAATTCTTTTATAACAAATATGACATTTGGTTAACTAGAACTTTATGAGTTATTAAAGTTAGAAGCTAGACTAATTACCGCAAAATGGTAAAGACAAACTAGTTTATTCATCTAGTTGTTTTGGCTATTTAAAAGGTGCTACATACATTCTGGATGGTAGACCTATTAAGGAAGAAATTGCATCCCTAATTTTTTCAAGTTAATAAGCATTGATGGTTATTCCATCATTAACATAGTAGAATGCACACTTTAATGCATAAGTAATTGTTATGTATGGACATTTAAAGGTGTTGGAAAGTTAAAAGCACATTATTTTCTTTCACTGACTATGAAACACTTACAATGTTGTAAAATTCAGTGGGAGTATTGTGTACTTATTACTGAGTAAGGAATTATTGTAATGATCTTTAATTCAGTGGGAGTTACAAGCTTTGATATCTTGGTAGCTAAAGATATTTACTTTCCAAAAGTAGACACTCATACTTTTAAGGTTAGTCATGTACGTTTCCTTATTAGACATTGTTGTTCTATATCTACTTATTATGCTAAAATCTATGACACAATCATATTGATCACATAAACAAAAGCATGGTGTTTTGTTTATCAACTATATGAGGTTGTTCCATGCACAAGTGGGAGAAATGTTATATTTAATTGTGTGCAAGAAACAATTCATAAAGATATGATTCATAAAGTTATACTAATAGGTTTCATACACATCTAATGTAAGAAATACTTGAAGTTGTAATTTACGTCATGTGAGAACTTGGCTAGATTATAATGGAAAGGTAAAATCATACTTTCATTACTAGCAGATCAACTGATGTAATGGAATTATGTTAATATGCAGTTTCTAAATTAGATACCTATTAGAACATGTGTCAATATGATATCAAGACTACTTTAATTTGTATATTTATGAATTCTTGGAATGACAAAAATTAATAAAGTACTCTAATGCTACTTCAATCTTAATATTTATGTGTTCTTTGAATGACATAAATAAATGAAGAAATAATGTTGTTTTACGTTATTTTGAAGTAAAATATTAACTTGAAAATACTATTGAAACCAAGAGATAGTGTTCATAATTACTTTAGTTAAACATGTTTATATTTTACTGTAAAGATATAAACATAGAGTCTTTTTATTAGACTTATAATAAAGTAAGATGTTAAGTTGTTATGTTTTTTTTTTTAATTAAGACATATACATGAAGTCATTAAATTGTTATGTGAGTTATAACGTATAGTGGGATTATAACAGTTTATGTTTTCTCGTAGAGACATGGACATAAAGTGACTTTGTCAAAAGTACTTGTATTATAAAGTGTTAATACAAATATCGTCCTAAAAACGTTATTTATATTTTACGATCTTTTACCATGTTTTGTTAACGACAAAATATAAGGTAAAGTTTAGCAACAAGTTATAAACATGAGTTTAAGTATTTTACACATTTTGTTTAGACATAAACATGACCTTTAACTTGTTCTTATTACTTCTAGTTAAAATGATTTTTAATCATATTTAGAAATCTTTTATTACATCATACATAGCATCATGTTTCTTGTATTGTAGCTTGATCTCATTGAGATTTGTTGAAGATTTGAGTTAGATATACACTCAATGTATCCATGGAAGATATGGTAAGATATTTGGTTAGATTTGTAAGATTTTATGGAAGATATGTTGTCAGAGATCCACGGATCCAAACGACAACAAGGACGGAACCATACGTTTGGTTCCGTCGGATCCGTGGTCTACTGATCTTGTTTTCCTATAAATA
>LBNU01017576.1:81520-119568 GCA_014162995.1 Artemisia annua
ACATAGTGAAACGGGAGCATGTTTTGCCCTTGTTAAAAGAACTCGACATTTAGCTTATTGTCGGAAAAGATTTTGTGTAAGGCGACGTGTTAAGTTTCTCCACCGGTGTTAAAGGAGCTTGTTGACTAGTGAGATTAACTCTCGAGTTGGATACTGAAGCGTGATAGGGCAGGCAAGGAAAAAGAGTCCTTGTAGACCGAACCACGATAAACGATTGTGTTGTGGTTTGATTGTTCTTAACTCTTCTTTACTTATTGCATATTAGTATATATCTATTGATTACACGTTAAGTTTCCAAAAAGTAAAACGAATCTAAAAACCGGTAAACTATTCAACCCCCCCTTCTAGTTTCCACAGAAACGATGTGGGACCCACAAGTCCCCGCGGAAAATGTGGTGCGTCCCCGCCAAAAGTTAACAGCGACAGGGTTTTGGCGGCAGACTTTCGGCGGGGAGATGTCCCCGCAGAAAGTCTTTGGCGGGGAGACGTCCCCGCGGAAAGTGGGGGTCTTGTCCCCGCCGAAAGTGGTTAACAGTGTAGTGAAATGAGAGAAAATTCAAGGTGATAGATGAAACACTACAAGTTTGAGATTGATTTAATCTGGTCCTGCATGCATTTCAGAGAGTATGCTAGATGTGAACATGACATGATGTATAAGAATACATGTGCATGAATGTATAGTCGAGAAACGAGCTAATTAGTGTGGGATACCTAAAACTATAAACTGTTTATGAGCACGAGCTTTGTTGGCATATATATAGACGATATACGTCAATGGAATGAGAAAATATAAATCTACTATACTTAGATGCGTGTATAGTTGTATATATGCAAATACAAAAATGATATTAACAGTATGCGGTAGAGGTGCCAAAACTGGCGGGCACGGGCAACGGGCTAAACGGGCACGGGTTAAACGGGCGCGGGCCAAACGGGTGCACGTTATACAAATCACTTTAGAAAAAACCCAAAACGACGAAATAAATTCCTCAAACGTAATACCTCATTTATATTAAAAAAAATTAAATATATAATATCTTTAAGTTTTTCTGTAAAAACAATTGTAATTGTCTTCAGTTGAGACAAAATATGTGTCCGTTTGCGTCCATTTAACTTCAAATAGGCAATATATGACCATTTCAAAAAAAAAGAGGGTTAAATGTGCCAAGATCTTTTACAAATTTGTACAAACTAGCTTTTTATTTTTTATTTTTTATTTTTTATTTTGAACAAATTGCCACCTCTGATATGCGGTTCAGTTTTCGAGAAAAGATACATTAAGGAGCCGTTTGGTTTGTTATATGAAATCACAGCGGATATAGATTTGATATAAGTGTGGATTAGGAATAAGTATGGATGTTTTAAAAACATTGTTTGGTTTGTTAATTCGATGTTGGTATAGTTTCAATGTTTTATTTTAATTTACTTGTATTATATGGGAAAATATTAGCTACAATTAATTGTAGCCAATTGGCTACAAATTTGTGTTATAAATGTGGGTTTCTGATTCATTTTTTGGGTCCTGATTTTTTTCTGTGGGTCTCTGATTCAATGCTAGTGTATTTTTTATGAAGGATTGTAGCCAATTGGCTACAAAAGTTATAGCCAAGCTATTCCCTTATTTATTATATTATAGAATCGAGTTATTTTAGAAACCAAAGATTCCTCACATACCAAGAGACTCATCCCCACCATCCATCTTCCCTCTCTCTTTATTTGATCTAATGGTTGAGATTAAAAGCATTTTAATATTTCCCCCATTTTTTATAATTTAAATATATCTTAAACCGTTAATCGTTAAGCGAAAATAATTACACCATCGCGACGAGCATTTAATTACCTTTCTATAGACATGCAATTTGATATACTTTCGAAAAAGAAAAAAAAAATCGTTATTTTCACGTTTTTTTTCCTGGCCGAAAAAAATATCACATGTGATATTAAATATCACATGTGATATGTAATATCACATGTGATATATCACATGTGATATTACATATCACATGTGATATTAGTGTAATATCACATGTGATATGTAATATCACATGTGATATATCACATGTGATATTACATATCACATGTGATATTTTTTTCGGCCAGGAAAAAAAACGTGAAAAAAACGAGAAAAAAAATTGTCGAAAGTATATCTAATTGCCTGTCTATAGAAAGATAATTAAATGCTCGTCGTAACGGTATATTTTTTTTCGCTTAATGATTAACGGTTTGAAAGATATTAATATTTGAAAAAAAAGGATGAAAGTGGGTTTTTTAAATTGTTGGGATTAATCTCATCCATTAGATCAAATAAAGATGGAGGGAAGATGGATGGTGGAGATTAGTCCCTTTGTATGTAAATAAAGTCTTGTCCTCAAATGATCTTAATTATATATTATAAACAAACAAAATATATGGTAAAAAATAGATAGGACAAGAAGTCACCAATGATATTTCTTTTTTGGCAGTACAAATCAAAAAGTTTGAAACCAACCTTTTGGATGTGGAATGAGGCTACGGGTTTGCTATAATAGTTTGATTCCAATATACATATACCAAATAAATATGGGATAATTGATTTTAAATGTATCCGAGTTATCACTTTTTACTTTGTCGTATAAATCTTTTTTTTTATTATTTTATTTTATTTTATTTTTTTTATGTCACAATATTGCTAATTCTTCTATGTTGTGAATTAAATTAGCAAATTAAGCAAATGATACTTACGTGTCACTAAATAGTAAAAGCTTAAGGGATAACGATTTTTAAACGTATCAAAGTTGTCATTTTTTACTAAGTTGCGTATCTTTCTTTTTTCTTTCGTACAAAACTTATTCCTAAACACCCCATTATCTCTTAGAAAACACACACCAATTACACCAAGAAAATACACCAATATCATTCATCCTCCACAATCAATCAAAACAAACCACAATTAACTACTACCAACATAGTCTTCACATCACACCTCATTCACACACGAACCAATCACTTCCTAGACTACATCCAAAATTTAAATAAAACCCATAAATTAGATCCCAAACTCAAAATCTAAAATTCATAACCACAAATGCAATTGGAATCAATAACCCAAAATAAACCCAAACGCATATAACTAATTTAATTAGGGTTTCGGTCGTAGAATAGTAATGACCTTTTCCAAATGTACCGATTTGGTGCGTGAAATTTGAAAACGTTGTGCAAATGTAACGAACTTTCATAAGTGTTCCAATCCGTACATTTTGATGATGTGTCATACCTGAAAGTTTGACACATGGCACCATTTATAACGTGATATATCATCAAAATGTGCAAATTTGAACACTTTATAAAAGTTCATTACATTTACACAACTTTTTCAGAGTTCACGTACCAAATCGGTACATTCGAAAAAGTTTATTGCTATTCTACGACCAAAACCCAATTTAATTACTGTATTATTCTTTGAACAAAGTTAAATAAGCATTGTAGGACTGCAAGAACCAGAAGAGGCTGTACAATCTCATCGTGTCCTTGGCTTTGGAAAGAAGCTTAGTTCACTGTTTCACAAGTGTTTTCAGGAGTGCGGAATCATGACTAGATTCTGTTGATTTACCTGTTTTCAAAATGTTTATGATTGCTCACTGCTGAGTTATCGCGTATTTCAATAATTTGTTTTCAGATATGAGGAGGAGGCTACATATTTTGAAGACAATGTTAGATCTTCAAAGCAAGGTTGCAAAAATCGTGAATCGGTAGCCAGGTGGTCAACCCCCCTGTAGCTTGTAATCGAACTAGGCGGAATTAATCGGTGATTAATCGGATTTGCATTTCCGGAAAGTTTTGGGTATTTTTGGCGAGATTTGGGTATTCTTGACATGACTTTCCTTGAAAAACATCTTGTAATAGATATAAATAACAAATATAAGTGATTAAAACTTGTTCACGACAAGTTTTGGGTATTTCCGACGAGATTTGTAAGTTTTCGGCAAGTTTGACCACTGTTGACAGTCATTGACCGTCGTTGGCCGCCATTGACCGTTGTTAACCGATTTGTTTGACCCAGTTACACAAATCGGCAAGGTTTTTGGCCCAGTAGCGCCTAGGCGGTAATTAATCGGCCTTGTTTGCCTTGTTTTGCGACACTAGTTCAAAGAGACAACATGGGAACATTTAAGATCTGGGACACTCGATAACTTCCAAAAACAACTTAGGGATGCTTTGAATAGCTGGCAATGGTTTGCAGTTGCTGCTCGTGATTGCATTAACAAGTTCGCAAAACTATTCGATGATCAATGTGAAGTATGTATATTTTCATTACTTTTTGGTGTGCAAGATTCCTATTTTTGTTCCTATTCGCAAAACTATTCGAGACATCAAAACATATTATATGTTTGATGATGATGAAGGTCAGATTGTGATGATGGCGGTCAGCAAAAGCGGTGGCGGTCAGCAGAAGCTGTGGCAATGGTAGTGGCGGTCACTCATCTTGCACGCCAAGAATGATTATGTGTTTGACGATTTTGGTGGTGTGTGTGGTCTTGGTGTGATTGGTGGTGTGTGTGGTCTTGGTGTTATTGGTGTGTGTTTTTGTAAGAGATAATGGGGTTTTTAGAAACAAGTTTTATAGGGAAAAAAATGCTAGGCAACTTAGTAAAAAATGGTAACTTGAATACATTCATAAATCATTATCCCTTAATTTTTTACTAGTTAGTGACATGTAAGCATCATTTTCTTGATATACTAATTTAATACACAACATAGAAGAATTAGCAATATTGTGACATTTAATAGGAAAAAAAGAAAAAAAAAAGAAGAAGAAGAAGAAGAAGAAGAATGTTACACAACAAATTAAAAAGTGGCAACTTGAATATATTTAGAAATCATCATCCCAACAAATATTTATTGGTGTCATTCCATTACTTCATACTAAACACCTATACCAAACAAGCCTTAAGCAATAATATAAAGGAAGGTTTGGTACAAGAGAATGCCGTAGAATGGAATCATAACAGAGAATGGAATTGTATAGAAAGTGAATCATGTTTGAGAAAGAATAGCGATTCTGTTGTTTGGTAAAAATAAAGAATGTGTGTGATATAGAGCATTTTCTAGTTTGGTCATGGTATACATGAATAAAAATGAATTTTATCATTTAAAATTTTCTTTTAAACATTCTGTTACTTAAATCATCATTAAAATGATATGATTATTTAATTAGCTAGCTTAAGTAAACTGAGTATATGTTAAACTTCTATCGCAAAAGCAATATTGAAGGATATTTTGTTGGGTGCAATTCGTAATCATGTGCACAATTGAAAATAATTCTAGTAATATTTATCTATAATAGTCGTGGTGAATTTTGAAGAAACATGATATGAGCATTTGAATAACTGGTTTAACAAGAAAGGTGAAAATAAAAACGTTAATATAAAATTTTGATATCAATATGTCAATCTCTGGATTAAAAAAAAGTATAATTAAATAAAAGAGTAAAATAATAATTAAAAAAATAGTATAAGAAAAAAGGAAAAGAAAAAAGAGAGGATAATTGGGTCGTTCATTATAAGGAAGAATCAAACATAAAATGCCATGATTTTTGTTCACAAATTCTCTCCTTTCTTCACTATTTTAAGAGAATGCGGTGAATGGGAAGAGAATCAAATATTGATTCATCGATTCCATTCTCAACACAAGCAAACACGAGAATGCTTCTCCATTCTGTTTCTCAGCTTTCGATTTCATCGTATCAAACGTCTAATAGTTTTGGCCTTTTGGGTGAGGTTATTTAATATTTACACCTCTAAAACGGGTATGATACCCTCTTTTAATTAAAAAATGGAAATACAGTATATATGATTTTTTGAAATGTATTATTACAAAGATAAGGTTATTTACTTTAGCAAGACAAAAGTTAAGAAATAAATATTGGATTAGAATGGAAAGGATGCTAAAGCTCAAAAGTAAAAAAAAAAAATAATAAAAAAATAAAAATACTAATAATAATAATAAAATAAAAAAAATAGTATAAAATAAAAAAAAATAAAAAAAAAATCACGTATCCGATAAAGTTATTCTAATGTATTATCGGGGACAAGGTTATAAAGTTTGACAAAATAGAAAAAAAGGAGAAAAGAAATACAGAAGATAAATGATAAAAAAATTTGTCATATAATATAAACAAATAATAAAAGTATCAGTAGGGGTTTAGAGAGGTAAGAATAACAATGCCCATATTTTTATAATAAAACTAACGGAGATATGATGCCTACTATATAAAGTAGGCAAGTTACTTACTTTTCTTTGTAAAAAAGGGTAGGGACAGGGACCGAACTGTATCAGAGGCTTACTGCAGGGACTGAACTGTACATTTTGTAAACTTTTTTCAAATAGAATGTAGGCAATTGCCTACTTTATAAAGTAGGCATCATATCCCCAAAACTTAAATATATAGTTTTATTTGTTCATTTTGGACAGATTTGGAACTTTAAATCCAATAAATGGCTTGTAAGAACTAGTAGTAACGGTGACCGTAGTCCGCAGGTGACCGTGTTCACCCCTGTTACATCAGCGTCAACTCAACTTTCTCCTTCTAAAACCAAATGCATGACCAAATACCTGTAATAAGGCGATCACGATCACCACAAAAAACAAACCCCACAAAAATCAATAAAAAAACATCCACACACACAAAGAGACTCACACCATTCGGTCGCCTACTCGACCAAATCTCTTTTTTTTTTTTTTTTTTTTTTTTTTTTTTTTTTTTTTTTGACATGTCCCAATCTTTCTCGTAAGGCGAGGGGATGCGTTTGAAGAGGTGATCGACCTCTTCCTCGACCCTCCATTATGACTATGGGTGTAAACGAGACAAGATAGCTTGCGAGCTATTCGAGTTCGACTCGTAAACTACTTGAAATCGACTTGATATAACGAGTCGAGCTCGAGCTACTCGAGTACACTTCCGAGTCGAGTTCGAGCTCGAAAATAATTGGCTCGCGAGGCCTTATCGAGCTTCAATGGTATTATGTTTTACCCTTTTACATACATGTAGTTACGTAACTGTCATAAAATCGGGTCTAGTCAAGCTTGATATGTTGATTTTTCATCAAGTCTGAGCTTTAAATGTGTAAATAATTGAGCTCGAGTCGAGTTTCGAGCTCGAGTTCGAGATGACGAGCCGAGCTCGAGCTAGAAATCCAAAGCTCGACCGAGTTCAAGTCGAGTTTCGAGCTCGAGTGTTAGTAATCGAGTCGAGTTCGAGCTTGACAGTACTCGACTCGGCTCGTTTACACCCCTAATTATGACTAGTCTAACATTATTACGAGAGACCTTTATTTAGATTGCGTTGTTCAAGAAATAAAACTCAGTTATTGGTGTTTTAATTTTGGACTAGGGTTGGTTATTGGTACCCCAAAACTTATTGTAATACCACTACTAGTATCTTTCATATTTTTCCAACAAAAACATCAAAATTTCATATTTCTCCAAACATACATCAAAATCATTGCGCATTATGCATTATTAACTTGTAAGTTGGATAAATATTGCATTTTAAGGTTTGTATTTGGTAAATATGGATTAACACTTATAAAAGTATCCCCTCTGGTTTTTGTTATTTATACACTCCAAATTTATTTTGTCTTAAGTTTTCTTTTACTCTTTTGTCGGTATGTTATCATCATACAAATATTATGTCGTAAAAGAATTGCCTACTAAAAATAGCAACATAAAACAACTATACTAACTTTATAAAATAGAGAGTCATGATTACATTAACGAAAATGATACATTTGTCTTCGATAATGAATATATTGAGCATACGTTAGTTGTCGACTTAAATATAGATATTCCCAAGCAGATGCTATCTCACTTAATAAGTACTAGGATTTAATTAGAAATGACAATAAATACGGTTGAATTATTTGGATTAGACAACAAAGTAAAAAAAAAAAAAAAAAAAGTTTGAGGGTTCGATCCGTACTCCTAGCAAAAAAGTCAGAGGTCCTCTGGAAGCAGCCCGAATAATGTTATAAAAATATTTTGGAGTTATTTGCTTCAATAAAAAACAAAAAAGAAAACACGAAAATCTTAAAACATATGTAGGATAGTAATGTTATTGTTAGGGGGGAGGGAGTGGTTCATGCACCACACCACCATCACTCACTCTCAACCAATCCCCTTATGCCACATCATCCACCCACTTTTCCTTTCACTCACTCATTTTTTTAGAGGCATCACTTCACTCACTTTTTTTTTTCTTTTTTCTTTTTTAAATTCCATTAAAATTATTAAAAAAACTAAAATTCCATTAAAACTTAAATAAAAACATTACATAATTTTTCTAAAAAACATAAAATAACATTACATAATACTAAAAATTCTAAAAAACTAAACTTCATCGTCTTCATCGTCCACCTCGAGGTATGGTAATTGTTGAGCGTGAATATGCTCCATAAGATCAAATCGGAGATGAAAATGTGTTTCCTCATTCCGTATCTCGTCTAAGGCTGCTTCGTCAAACGCCGGTTGGATCGGAGGATCCCGAATATGAACTGGGGAGATTGCGGTACCGGCGTCATGTATAATCATGTTGTGCAATATCACATACGCATAAACTACTTTACTAATTCTCTCTACCGTGTATGGTCGTAAGGATCGTCTCAGTATACCCCATTTACCCTTGAGAACACCAAATGCCCGTTCAACATCTTTTCGAGCCGACTCTTGTACTTTCTTGAACTTTTTCTCTTTCGGGTCGGTTGGATATTTGAACGCTTTAACAAAAGTAGCCCATGCAGGATATATGCCATCGGTTAGATAGTAGCCACACTTGTACATACGACCGTTCACAACAAATGGGCATTTAGGTGCCGTACCATCACGCTCGGTGGTGAATAGCGGAGATTGCATCACAACATTCACATCATTGTTTGAACCCGGCGGTCCAAAGAATGCGTGCCATATCCACAAATCTTGAGACGCCACTGCCTCCATCATAATCGTGGGGTATTGATGATCACCCCTTTTATATTGACCCCTCAATTCGGTTGGACAATTCCTCCAAACGAAATGAGTGCAATCTAGGCTACCGATCATACCCGGAATGTGATGTCGAGCTTCGTGTGCTTCGTACAAACATGCAATATCATGGCTTGTTGGCCTACGTAGGAAATCTCGCCCGTATATCTGAATAATAGCCTCACAAAAAAATTGAAGGCATTCACGTGAAGTTCTTTGGGACATTTCCAAATATTCGTCAAACTCATCCGGTGGATTACAGGTTGCGAGTTGTTTAATGGCAGACAAACATTTTTGTATGGCTGTGAAACTTTTTTTCGCTCTAGCATCGTAACCTTCTTGAAAATACTCGAATCTAGACTCAATAGCTTGTGTGATTTTTAAAAATAAACTTTTAGGCATACGATACCTATCTTCAAACACTTCGTCGTTGTATTTCGGATCTTCACAAAAATAATCACGATGCAATCTTTCTGCAGCTTTGATCCGATCACGTTTTACTGATCTTCGTGTCGACCTTGCAGTATCAATTTTCTCATATTCGTCAATCGCGTTAGCAAAAAATTCGAGACTACTATCGTTAGACCACTCAAACGGCTCGTCTAACCATACCGTCGAACCTATTCTTTTATGCTTCATATGNACACTTCTATCTTCAACCAAGAAATATATACTCTTTCTCCCGAAAAAACTAGCCGTTGAAGGCTCCAACGTTCAAATAAAAGAAACGGTCAAAAAAAAAAAACAAAACCCATCTCGTGCCTGAAAGTTTCTGGCACAAACACGATCCCGCGCCACAAGGGAAGGCCGGCGGCGGTGTTCCCGTGCCACAAGACTTCACTCATGTGCCTTCCCGTGCCCACTCTCACCTCCCAGAGGAGTAACGTATCTATCTCGACAGTCCGTACGCACTATTTTCGCGTATAGTGCTTTATTAATCACGTCAAAACAAACTTATGTAATGACAAATTATACGAGTTTCGTCTATTTCTGTAAAGAGGGTATGATTTCCGCATCGACCTCATTACTCAGGCCCCTACCTTGTACCCGCAAATTATTACATCTGTCGTTTACGTATATTAAAAATTGGATCATACTTTCTATTTATAAAACGTATTTCCATTTACAGATAAAATTGTTTTTATCCCTGATATTCAGATTTGTATCTATGGTTAAAGACGAGTGTTGATTGGCAGCGCTTCTCTGCGAAGTTTAAAAATATAGGGGTTAGCTAAATCTAAGTTTTATCCTATAATATTTTGACAAAACTCAGTACCCATTGTATGACACATAACATAACATAATTATACACGCAAAGACTCTGTTGTAAAAATCGGCCCAGGCGGCCGATTAATCCCCGCATAATCGCTGATCGCTCACTAAGCGCCTTGATTTATCATAATCGGCCTATTTAATCGCTTTGGTCAAAGATCGCTTAAAAATCGGTCAACAAACCGATTAATCGGACAAAATCGGTCTAACCGGACAAAATCGCTTAAAAATCGGTCAACAAAATTGCTTAAAAATCAGTCAAAATCGCTTAAAAATCGGTTAACAAACCGATTAATCGGACAAAATCAGTCAAAGATTGCTTAAAAATGGTCAACAAACCGAGTAATATCTATGTTTGACTTTAAACTTTGAAGAACTATGTATTATGCTTATATTTAAACACTTGGAATCTTTAAACTTTGATGCATTATGCTTATCTCATACATATAATATAATATAATATAATATCTAAAATTACAATTTTGTGCATAAAAATCCAATCCGATTAATCCTCGATTAATCCCCGCCTAACCGATTAATCGCTAGGCCCTACCCGACCGCCTCACTAGAGCCTAGCGATTTTTACAACCTTGAAATAAGTAATGAACCGATCAAGCTCTTTAATTTAACTTCAAAAAAGAAAGGTTTTATCCGGTTTGAGTATTTTGTAGGGGTGGACCACATGAATCAGTAAAAAAATAATAATAATTAAAAACCATGGTTAACAAGAAATAACAAACTCTATCATAAAGTGGTGTTGTGTGTACGCAATTGGTTTTGAAAAATGGATCACATGGTAATTTATTTATTTATTAATTTTTTTTTTAGAAAAGAAAAAAATAGTAAGTGGTCTGAAAACCAAACTAACTAGTGCATACGTTAGTGAAAATTTAAATCCTAATTGATGTTATGCATTTAGATTAATAGCGTGATATAAGTTAGCATGAGGACTCGCAAGCTGTAGATATGTTTTGTGTTTACACAAACAATATTTTACGATTAACAAAAACATCTATTTGAAAAAAACGAACATGGGTTTTTTGAAACATGGTTCACATCTTAGTAACTTAAACTACATCTGTAATAAACTGTTTCAAATTTAATTACGATAAATATAACATTATGCATGCCACTCGCCTGTTACACACAAAAATGTAAATAAACACGCACTCTAAAGTTGATTTGTCTTTTTACTAATTCACAAATAATTGAACTTGTGAAACTTTAAAGTTTTAAACAAAGAATCAATATTTTATATTTTGATTTCTCGTATGGCAATTTGGCAAACGTGTAGTTGGGCACATAAAATCTAGCAAAGTTAGATGTACCCATAGCCCATATGGAATGGGCCAAATATCTGGGCACATATAAAAAACGAGAGTGGCGACATTCCGCCGCGTTGCGGGCGGGCACGTTTAGTATTCGAGTTAATCATGCACAAATAAGGTTTCATTTTTTTGCACGGTTTGAAGTCATTGAAAGTTGGTGTGTAATTTTTAAGAAAAAGAATAATTTTAAGAAATCATTTAAACTTTATGTAATTGGGCTATTCTTTTCTGGGCTTTTAGTATGGTCAGTTGGGCTTTTCATACTAAAGCAGGGATTTTTTTTTTCTTTATATTTTTCTTTTTTACGTTTTGTTTGTTTGGGGATAAATTGGATTTGGGGATAAATAAATTAGCTAGGGTTTTTAATTGAAGCGATTCGTCATGGGACGCAAATTCCGTAAGTGTTTAAAGATCGCGAAGCAAATTGGTGATAGGCGAGTACATAAAGTTCTCGAGACGATTTTTTCTAGAGAGAAGCAGGCTTATGTGGGTGATTTAAGGAGCTATAATGAAATGGTTGAAGAAATTAATGCTAGGGTTGAGGAAAGGCATGAAATTATTGAAGAGCTGAAGACATTTGTTGGGGGTCCTTTTTTGGATGAATGCGTGGCCGATCTCAAAGACGCAGAGCAAGAGGATTTTGCAGAGTTAGGTCGTTTAATGCAAATGAGGCATGTTGCTGCTGTAAGGGTTGGTGAGAAATCTCGTATCATCCATAAAATTAAAAAGTCTAAGTTATGTAGCATGGTATGCTTTTGTGTAGTTATGGTTGATATAACCATTAGGTTGTTGTTGTAGTATGCTTTTGTCTGGTTATGGTGATATAACTATGAGGTTGGTCTTGTAGCAACTTTGGTTTTGTAGCAGTTTATGTATCAAATTTCCAGTATACCTGGAATTTGTGTAACGTCACTGTTTATATTAATAAAACTACGACGTTTACTGCAATTTACTTGTACGTGTTAATATATTTAGAATAACTTTTCTTTATGTAGTTGCATAGTTGTTAGTCAGTGACATTGGTGTGTATCTATTGTACTACAAATGTTTTTTTTTCTAGAAAGATGAATTGGTGTTGGTTGTATTGCTTTCGAGTGTAGATAAATGTTACCCACTGGCTTTGACATTTTAATATGGTACTTTCGAGTGTAGATGAATTGGTGTTGGTTGTATTGCTTTCGAGTGTAGATGAATTGGTGTTGGTTGTATTGTTTTGAGATTCTCTTTTTGGTACTTGGCATGAGAAGTATAACCCAAAAATCACTGTTTTAGTTTGGTTAATGTAACCTGTGTTAATTGGCTATATAAGAGTTAGTGGGAGTTGTTATTTTTATTTGCATCCGGTAAAATTTGTTTTGCATCATTCGTGAGTGGTGTGATGGTTTGTGTGGCAAGATTGCAAAGTTTGCAGAACTGATTGAAGAAGGACAGGCTTTCAGTGATTTTGATGTACCTGCCCGTGTTGGAGTTGAGTGTTTGGTTGAAGCGCAGGCTAGGAGTGAGGAAATTTTGCAGCTGTTGCTTCGCCTTTTGGGTGCACTGCGTGAGGCAAGGAGTGAAAAGAAAGGGCATGTCAGGCTGATGGAAGTGGACGATTACCTGTGAAGTTTGGCAAGGAGTTTGTTTTTAGCTATGTGTGTTTGTCTCGGTGTTATTAGAAAGCAATGTACAATTTATTTTTATGTTCCATGTAGGTTTTGAATTTCTGTTTAATGTTGGCAAGTTATGTTGTTCGTTAGTAGGCCATGTTAATGTCTGTGGTCATGTTTGTAATGGATATTAGCTATCAATAAAAAGTATTTTTTTTCTTTCCAGTTACTTTTCTCCTGCTAATGCATGTATGAATGTTTGGTTACGAACATGGTAAATGGACTAAATAGAGAGACCAGCATCTATTTCATGCAAAAGATTGCCTACATAGGCATTGTACAAAACACAATCCAAAAGGTCTATTGGTTCGGACGATAGTTTCTAGATGCCTGGTACCATCTGGTAGGCACACATATTTACATACCTATTATTTTAACGTTGCATTCCAGGAACCTACAGATACATAGGCTATTATACAAAGACAGTGATGATTGTTGCAATGCAGTTATGGTTTTTTGAGCTTTTTGGCAGGTTTTGTTGTAGCCGCATCTTTATCTTGCTGGAAAAGTGGCCTTTGAACATTTTTCTTTCCGGTTTCATTTTTGGGTTTTGATGGTTCAGGTTGAGTAAGTTGTTCAGGCGGTGGGGTAGCGGTGGTTTCAATATTTGATGTTTCGGATAGAGTAGGTTGTTTGGGATCTGGGATGGTGATGGGTTTTTTGTCTTCGATTTCTGCAATTGATTCGGGTATTGCTGTAATTGGTTCTGCCATTGTTGCAATTGGTTCATCTATTGTAACTGGTGTTGGCGAGAAAGATTTGCTATTCTCTGTTTCAGTGCTAGCTGGTAGAAGAGGACTGTTTGGTGTTGCAGTATTTTCAGTGGCTGTTGTTATTAAGGGTGTGTCATCCCAAGAACCATCAAGGATGAAAATCGGCTTTTCTTTTGTACAATCTGGATCAAAGTGTAGCTGGAATATCCTTCTCTTCCCTTCTAGTGCTAGTAGTTCTGCAGGGTATTCATGCGAATCTTTGTTATCCAAGCCTTGTAACAATTCTTTGCAATCTTTGATCATTGAATTTGCTTCGTTACTAAAGCATGTCATCGTTGCACTGCCAGTGGTGTCGGATAGTTGAACTCGGAAGCAATAACTGTTGAAAAAAATACGCGACATCTTGGTAAGAAATTTTATTTATTTATTTATTTACGATTTATTTTTGCATCTCTTTATTTTGTTGTTTTGTTTTTTACCTGTAGAGGATGTCGTTTTCCGATTTTGGTTGCTCGCAGTGTGGATGTGCAAATCGGTCAGATATTTTCAATTTACAGTCGAGGCATTTCTTAAAAAACCATGGCCTTTTTGTCTCGATTTTGTTGATGGTAGCATTGACAGTGTAACGGACATTCTGCATAGGAAAAAAAGTAAGGTAAACATTTGACTTGTATCTTATAAATTTATTATTGCATGCATTCATTACCTGTTGATTTTCCGGATTTTCTTGAAGTAAATCTGCCAGCGTTACACGGTTCCTACACTTTTCTTGCTGCGGGTCTGCATATCTTTGGTACTCTAAGTTCACTATTGCTGGTGGTTCAAGGAGTTCTTCACACCTGAATTGGCATTGGATATTAGGTAAGTTCCATTTAAATATTTACATGTAATAGTATTCAGTATCATATTTACTTACACAGATCGCATTTCTTGATATTCGGGTATGTTTGGATTGAAGTAGTATGATGTTGCAGGTGTGTTTGAAAGTTGAATGCCTGTATTAGTTAATTTAAAAATTAGGCCATAAAGATTTACATTTCAATTGATAGAGTAAGCTAAATAATGTCATACCTCCATAGTGTTTCACCAAGCAAGAGCTGACGGCTATAATTACCGGTTTTTCAGCTTTGTCATATTCGTCCAATCTAAAAGCAGATGCCTCTTGGTTCCATAATGTGAATCGTACTGTCCGGCGACTGTTGCAAATATTAAATGAGTATTGCAATGTTTTTTTTTAAGATAATCAACTACAAAAATAAAGGCATTGCACATACTCTGTATTCTGAATTGCAACGTCTCTCCAAATTGGTGAGTCTTTAGTTTGTTTGACTGAATGCTGGATTCCAGTTACATATTGAACATACCCGATATAATCTGCAACCATCAATGACAATTTATGTTTATAGATTTGATACATATTGTATGTTTATGTGTTTTAGGTACCTGTTAGAAGCCCTTCTTTGACATCAACTTTTGAGTAAAGATCTCTATAATGGGTGAAGTTGAAATAGTGACTTGGAAATCTCGTGTCTGGTATATCCTTAATATCTGTGTATGTCCCAAAAACTAATGAAAGTGAATGGGGAACGACTTGCATCCATGTTTTTGCGTCTTGAAAACCGAATCCAGTTATCTTGTAGGTTCTGTTGATCGGAAGAAGAGCATCGAATTTAGTTTTTTCACGTAACTGGATATTCGCTTGTATGGCTCCTCCCTGTAAGTGACATAGAAACTTATAAAGTTAACAAAAATTTTTTTACTTTTGGTAATGTATTGTCGCATACCATATCAATTGTTATACCTGTCGGTCAATTAGCATGACACAAAATAGGACTGGTTTTCCCTGCCTGTTTGTCGGTGTCCATTTACGGTACACTTTTACGTATAGAGTTTTGTTAGTGTCTGTAGCTTTTAGGTTTGCAAGGGCAGTGTCTTCTTCGTGTGTAACAATCTCTTTTCCTGTAGACTTGGATGTTTGAACGGCCATTTCCTTCTCCTTTTTTGCCTGCTCAATAATTGCTTTGTCCGTAGAGCCTGATGGTTTAGTAATGCTAGATTCCTGATCCATTTTCCTGCATATTAAATAGATATTAGGAAGTCTACATATGTATAAGTATATGATTAACAGAAAACATAGGCTAGAAATGCAGTCATGAAATTGGGAAATTTAGAAAGGTAAGTAAAAGAGGAAAGGCATGCATGACAATTATTTATGCAACTAAACAGTTAGAAGGTTAATTTTATGGCAGCGTTTAAAGTAGGTTTTAAAATGACTGTGCAAAACCTCTGTGAGTGTAACTATATGCAAAAAATCTTTATACACGACATTCTTAGTTGTGTTCTTATTTCTGCCTGCTTCTTGCTTTATTAGCATCTTTAGTCCGTCAGGAGATGTTGCCCTTGACAATGCAACGTATAATTGGCCATGGCCAAAAACAGGTTCCGGTAGGTAGACACCTATTTTGTTTAACGACTGGCCCTGACTCTTGTTTATCGTCATTGCATAGCAAAGTTTTATCGGGAACTGTTTCCTTTTAAACACGAAAGGTAGCTTTTCATCTTTTTCAGTTAACACGATGCGCGGAAGATAAACTTTTTGCGACATCCTTGTGCCAGTGATGATTTTTGCTTGAATAAGCCTTGTATATATCTGAGTGACAATCATTCTGGTACCGTTACACAACCCGCCGGCTAGGTTTAGGTTTCTTAGTAAGATTATAGGTGCACCTATCTTCAGTGTAAGTTTGTGCGGTGCCATTCCTGAAAATGAGAGCGTGTTTAGATATTCCTGAGGATATAGTAATTCTGTTGCTCCCCCGTCGTTTGTTTTTGGTATAGCTTCGTCTATGCTTGTAAAAGTGTAGGAATCCCCATGAAGCATATCAAGCACAGCGGAGTTTATGGTATCAGCAGTGCTGTTCTTTGGACACACTATCGCTTTTTCTTGAAACAATGATGCACTTGGTCTTTCAAATGTTTCTTGATCATATATAAAACCGATTAGTTCTTCAAGTGCTGTGTCACTTTCGGGAATACAGAACTTGTCTGGTATTTGGACCCAAGACGTGTTTTCTGGTTCGGACTCGTCTGGCTCCCCGGCTGTGCCATTGCCTATTTCCAGTAGCCATTTAGAAAAGGCAGCAACTGCGTNGACTGTGCAAAACCTGTCTAAGTGTAACCATATGCAAAAAATCTTTATACACCACATTCTTAGTTGTGTTCCTATTTTTGCCCGGCTCTTGCTTTATCAGCATCTTTAGCCCGTCAGGAGATGTTGCCCTTGACAATGCAACGTATAATTGGCCATGGCCAAAAACAGGTTCGGGTAGGTAGACACCTATCTTGTTTAACGACTGGCCTTGACTCTTGTTTATCGTCATTGCATAGCAAAGTTTTATCGGGAACTGTTTCCTTTTAAACACGAAAGGTAGCTTTTCATCTTTTTCAGTTAATACGATACGCGGAAGATAAACTTTTTGCGACATTCTTGTGCCAGTGATGATTTTTGCTTGAATAAGCCTTGTATATATTTGAGTAACAATCATCCTGGTACCGTTACACAACCCGCCGGCTAGGTTTAGATTTCTTAGTAAGATTATAGGTGCACCTATCTTGAGTGTAAGTTTGTGCGGGGCCATTCCTGAAAATGAGAGCGTGTTTAGATATTCCTGAGGATATAGTAACTCTATTGCTCCCCTGTCGTTTGTTTTTGGTATAGCTTCGTCTATGCTTGTAAAAGTATAAGAGTCCCCGTGAAGCATATCAAGTACAGTTGAGTTTATGGTATCAGCAGTGTTGTTCTTTGGACACACTATTGCCTTTTCTTGAAACAATGACGCACTTGGTCTTTCAAATGTTTCTTCATCATATATAAAACCGATGAGCTCTTCAAGTGCTGTGTCACTTTCGGGAATACAGAACTTGTCTGGTATTTGAACCCAAGATGTGTTATCTGGGTCAGACTCGTCTGGCTCTCCGGCTGTGCCGTTGCCCACTTCCAGTAGCCATTCAGAAAAGGCAGCAGTTGCATTGTATTGTTCATTAGAAAGACCTGGCTGTCGTAGGCGCATGTTTTGTTTAAGACGAATAATACTGAAGTAGGGCCATAGGTATGATAATGTTATAGACGAAGCAACGATCTCTTGTTTAACGGCATTTTTCTTGACAGGCAGTGTTTGCCTAAAATCCCCGCCTAAAACAACGGTTTTTTTTCCAAAAAGACTTTCTGGTTCATCAAGGATATCTCTCAGTGTACGGTCAAGGGCTTCAAAACACCTACGATCATTCATTGGGGCTTCGTCCCATATGATAAGATCAGTTTGCTTGAGCAATTCTGCGATTTGCGTATTTTTTTTGATAGTGCACACTGACTCATCAGTTAAATCGAGGGGCAATTTGAATCTTGAGTGAGCTGTACGACCTGCTGGGAGTAATAAGGAAGCGATACCAGAAGAAGCCACCGCCAAAACAATCTTTCCATCTGCTCTTAAAGTTGAAATGATACTTTTCCAAACAAAAGTTTTGCCTGTTCCTCCATGTCCATAAACAAAAATCAGTTTCTGCTGCCGATTATTGACAGCTCGTACAACTTTCTCAAAGATTATACGTTGCTCTGCGTTTAGTTGGCCAATTAATCTTTCACTTTCACTTCTGAGCAAATCACGATTATAGCACCTTTCTTCCATTACTGCCCTGTTGTTGAGTATGTGTAGCAAATAGGATGGAGGTGGTTCTAGGCCAAAATCTGTCAATGATTTTCCATAGAAAATTAGAATGGCTTGAAGCTCGAACATAAGGCCGTGTTTTAAGTCGTCACCATTTACATGCATCTCTGGTATGTGCAATATGTCGGACAATATTAATGGAATGTCCTCTGACATAGAATCTGCGTGTGACTGGAGCAATGTACTCGGGTTAGAGACGTCACAAAAGATTAGCATTTGACAAAAAAGATATCTCATCTGAGATGCAGTTGCTGATAGAGAAGCTTCTTGCAATGCTATATTGTATTCCTGATCACCTCCGAGTAATCCCATTGCTTCACACGCTGCTCTGTATGTAGGATAGGTTTCATTGCCAACGGAACGGAGATGTCGGAATGAAGTTCTTCCTTTTTGGTGACAAAGCAACATTCTTAAGTAGAATAAGTCGCCAGAAGCTGGGTGAACGTATGTTAGGCGGCCAATGACCAAACTGCTTGTACGACGTCTACGTTGCCAATATTTTCCGTCTGAGTACCATACAAATTCTTTAGGAAAATCTAAGTACGTGAGATGCCGACCATCTGTATTGTAATAATTATAACTGAACCATTCAGTCAGCGTCGTTCTTTTGTTGGACTCGTTGTCAACAATTGATTGGAGCTGCTGATTTCTTCTGAAAGTAACTCTCTGCATGTTTTCAAGATGCACTGCAAGTATCTGTACGGGTGGATCTCTGCTGTGTATGGAAAAGCCGAGAATCCTCCAGCATGCCTCATGTGGTCCGATATACCTTGCATCTTGGAAGTTCGCTATTTCATCAATCTTTAGTTGCCGACGGCTTGTGCTAGCAGCTGTATCACCAATGCCTCTTGCAACTTGAGCAATTATTCTGTCGGTGCCCTTGGAAATGTACTTGAAGAGGTATTTGATAAGCATCGTCCACTCACAGTACTCGACATTGATATGGGCATAGAAACGCATGCATAAAGCACGATTGTAAGGAACAACAGACCCATTATCAAGGTCTACATTCTGTTTCTTTGTTATAATTCCTGAGTCTCGCCGACGATAATGCACGTATCCTTTGTTGTCGATGAATGTGGCAGGACAAAATGGTTTGGGAAAGTTTTTTGTGCATTCGTCACCGCGTTTCATACACGGTGCTGATTTGTTTAGTAAACCGCATGGGCCATGCATCATAAACTCTGAGATAACTCTGTGACCTTCAGGATCCGTTGAGGGGTCCGGTAACTCTGCAGAAACGTACATGTCTATGTCTTCATTTCTTGTTATACGTGAGTTTTCTTTGACCCATAGCAAGAGGTGACAATGTGGCAACCCTCGTTTCTGAAATTCAACTGTATAGAGGACTGGAAAAAAATTAAGTTAAGTGAGAGTGAAGGCAAACTGAGTAAGATATAAGGAAAGAAACATGGTAAAGAAAAGTACCTGCTTCTACATATCCGAAAGGTTTTGCATCTCTCAAAAACGTGACTAAGTCATGAATCTTTCTTTCGAAAACCCGGTCGACAACGTCAGGCCTATCAGCCACCGTCACATGAGGGAAATCTTCCATGTATTCTTCTATTTCTGGCCAGCCAACGTTGCATGTAAAAGTAATAAAGAATGAAGGGTTACCGTGAACACGGCAAATAGCCAAAGCATCTAAATAGTGGCTATACATGTAACGCGGCCCTCCTGTAAAAGATGAAGGGAGTATTATCCGAGACCCGACATCTGAACCATCGCGTTCTCCACGTGAAAGAGCATCGTATAGCCCGGCCATGTATTCTTTACGGATATCATTCTGATTTTCTCTACAGAAATCAAGACGCGATTGTTCAATGCTACAATATGCTGTAACAACATACTCTTGAAATAGTCGGCCACTGCGTGTGAGTAAAGTGTATTCATTTAAACGGTCGTGTATCTGGTACGAATAGAACATCTTCATTGACATCTTTTTCGGCGGGTCAGAGGTTGACCTTCTTCTATCTAATAAGGTGAGACCTAAATGGTATCCGTCTTCCCCATAAATAAAGATTAGCGGAAAATGCAAAGACATATAAGAAGGGTTTAGCTTGTTTATTCGCTTAGGAATACCGTTGCGCTGTTCAATAATCACATCAAACTCGCTCTCCACATTTGGCCCACCTTCAAAAACAATTGCACCAATTGAATCTCCCGATGGCAATTCATATTGCCTTGACCCAATGACACCAAATAAATGGACTGTAAATTTAGGTATGTTAGCCTCTGCCATTTTATCTCTCGCCGTTCTAAACAGCTGAACCAGTTCATTATGCTCATCCAAAAATACAATCAAACCCTGTACAACATCAGCACGTAGCCCTTGGCCATTTTTTTGGAAATTTTCTAAGCGGTTTGCAACCTCGTTTTCTGTGTCGTAGATATATAATTGTAGAAATTTTGGCCGCTTATTTTGTTCAGGACACAAAGCACCAATCCAGTGATATATTTGCCCTGACACCTTGAACACATACGGCCCACGACCTCTGTTAACAGAATCATCAATTTCCGCCCCTAGAGATGTCATTGCGAACATTTGGTTATAAGCTCTGATATTTTCCATAAAATGACGGTCAGTGAAGAGGTGCCTTATAAATTCTGGATATTGACCACGACTATTCAACCGTACTTTCCCGTTATTGCAGCATTTATGATACTGTGGCCTTCCTCGAGCAGACCTAATTCTTTCATCGTACCAGAAGCGGGCATTGCAATGTTGGCAAACAGTGTCACATTTTCCTATGTACATGTAACTGTCTGGAGGCCCTGCATTTGCGATACAAAGGAAAAAGGAAAAAGACATGTTAGAAAAATACATGCAACACAACTATTTAACAAATGAGAAAAAATAATGCATCGGACCTTGTCTTAATCTTCTTCGCCGATTAGATATGTTGCGTCTGTAGGGTTGCCTTGTTCGTGTGGAATGCCTATTAACTGTAATAAGGGAAAACAACGCTGTGAGTAACAGTAATTAAATAACCTAAAAATAAGAGTTGTGTAGAAAATAGTGAACCGCACCTTGTTCATTAGGCATACAATATCTGTTTTGGAAACGTCGTTGGTGACTGGAATTAGACGTAGGCCGTGTTTCAGTAGAGTGGAATGTCGTTTGACCGTAAGTTGTTGAATCTGTATGGACACTAATGGCAGGATGATCTGAGTTCGTTGGCAAGAACAAACCATCGCCAATGCATACACGGTCATCATTGACAGCAATAGAACACTGGTCATCTATTCTGTCCATATGCTCTGTACCTGCAATAATGAAAAGCAAAAATACGTTAAGTACATGTCAGAGAACTTTGAACACTAACAGAAGAGGGAAAATGGCCATAACTTACATATTAAATCTGCATCATGACTTGGAGATACTACTTCTTCATCAGAAATCTCATATAACTTTCTTTTTCCTTTACCAACCGAATGTTTAGTTTTTTGAGTACATTGCTTTCCTGTTTTCCATTGACGTTGAAGACGTTATTAGACAGATTGTTTAAGCGTATAACCATTAAATAAAACATTTAAAGAAATATAGGACACACCTCTTTCACGTATGGCAGAATCAGTAGGTTGTCGATATACATAGCAAGGATCGTTCCGAGAATCAGTAACGTTTTCATACTGTTGGCGTTGCCGATCGTAAGGCTGAGGAACCCGTCCAATATCTTCATTAATGAATTGATAGGCTGGTACTTTTGACAAATTCTTTGAACCGTCATCGGTCACATGAACTCCTAAACTGCCATTGACTGCCCGACTAACAACAGGTTCAGACGAACACGCTGTGTTATCCATACTACCTATGGTCAGACCAACAGGCCCGACATTACCTAATGTTGTATCTATTTTTTTTGCAGATTGTGAGGAAGTAAAAGGTGAAACCCTAGGAACAGCCTTTTTCTTGGTCTTCATACTCAAGGAAAATCAAAGGGAAAAGACTTTCATGGAAATCGCAGTGGATAAATGCAAGAAAAAATATGATACTCTACTTATGCTATCATGTAAAGCAAACATGCATGGGAATTTTGGAAGCAAATATGCACATTTATTGCTAATGGCAATTAAATGCAAAACACATGCAGCCTAAACTGCAAATACAGGTAACACACAAAAGGAACTTGAGACAATGATAATCAAAAAAAAAAGGGAACCAACATGTATGCAGGAATGTTACTGTACCTTTACGAATGTCCAACCTGCTACCCACCCTGCAAATTCAACATGAACACCAACCATCAAGAAAAAAACAGAGAATAGCATCAACCAAGTAACAGCAATAAAAAATTCAATGCACTTACCTTCACACAGATTCTGCTGTGACTATTTTTTTTAACAGACTTTTTCTCTCTTTTTTTTTTCTTTTTTTTTTTTTTGTGTTTTTTGGTTTTTTTTTTAAAGAACATGTATGTTAGAAAAATACATGCAACAGAAGTATTTAACAAATGAGAAAAAATAATGCATTGTACCTTGTCTTAATCTTCTACGCCGATTAGGCATGTTGCATCTGTAAGGCTGCCTTGTTCGTGTGGAATGCCTATTAACTGTAATAAGAAAAAAGAACTCTGTGAGTAACAGTAAAAAGGCAAACTAAAAATAAGAGTCCCGTAGAAAAATAGTGAACCGTACCTCGTTCATTAGGCATAGAACAACTGTTTTGGAGACGTCGTTGGTGACTGGAAGTAGACGTATGCCGTGTTTCAGTAGACTGGAATGTCTTTTGACCGTAAGTTGTTGAATCTGTATGGACATTGATGGCAGGATGATCTGAATTGGTTGGCAAGAACAAACCATTGGCAATGCATACACGATCATTATTGACAGCAATAGAACATTGGTCATCTATTGTGTCCATATGGTCTGTACCTGCAATAATGAAAAGCAAGAATATGTTGAGTACATGGTAGAAAACTTTTAATACTAACAGAAGAGGAAAAACAGCGATAACTTACATATTAAATTTGGATCATCAGTTGGAGACATCACATCTTCATCAAAAATTTCGTATAACTTTCTTTTTCCTTTAGCAACTGAATGTTTACTTTTTAACGAACCATTGCCAATGCATACACGATCATTATTGACAGCAACAGAACATTGGTCATCTATTGTGTCCATATGCTCTGCACCTGCAATAACGAACAGCAAGAATATGTTGAGTACATGCTAGAAAACTTTGAACAGTAACAGAAGAGGAAAAACGGCGATAACTTACATATTAAATTTGCATCATCACTTGGAGACACCACATTTTCATCAGAAATTTCATATAACTTTCTTTTTCCTTTAGCAACTGGATGTTTAGTTTTTCTAGTACATTGCTTTCCTGTTTTCCATTCATGTTGAAGATGCCATTAGAAAGATTGTTTAACCGTCTAACCATTAAACAAAATATTTAAAGAAATATAGGACACACCTCTTTCACATACAGCAGAGTTGGCAGGTTGTCGATATACATGGCATGGATCGTTCCGAGAATCGGTGACGTTTTGATAGTGTTGCCATTGCTGATCGTAAGGATCAGTAACCGGTCGAATATCTTCATCAATAGATTGATGGACCAGTAGTTTTGACAAATTCTTTGAAGCGTCATCGGTCACATGAACTCCTAAATTTTCATTGGCTACCCGACTAACAACAGTTTCAGACGAAGACGCTGTCCTATCCACACTACCTATGGTCAGACCAGCAGATCCGACATCACCTAATGCTGCATCTACTTTTTCTGTAGATTCTGAGGAAGTAAAAGGTAAAACCCTAGGAACAGCTTTTTTCTTGGTCTTCATACCCAAGGAAAATCAAAGCAAACAGGCTTTCATGGAAATCGCAGTGGATAAATGCAAGGGAAAATATGATACTCTACTTACGGCATGATGCAAAGGAAACATGCATGTAAATTTTGTAAGCAAATATGCACATTTATTGCTAATGGCAATTAAATGCAAAACACATGCAGCCTAAACTGCAAATACAGGTAGTACACAAAAGGAACTTGAGACAATGATAATCGAAAAAAAAAAAACAACCAACATGTATGTAGAAACCTTACTGTACCTTTAGCAATGTCAAGCCTGCTACACACCCTGCAAATTCAACATGAGCAGCAACCATGAAGGAAAAAATAGAAAAGACCACCAAACAAATACCGACAGCAAAAAAATCTAATGGACTTACCTTTCACACANAGATCACATGGAGGCATGTACTTGACGATAAATTACAGCCACAAAGAGTGTATTTTGGTTGAGAAAAGCAAGCCTAGCCAATAGATGATCAACATGTTATCCATGTTAGGAGAAGGCATCGGTATTTTAATTTAGTATAAGTATACTTCCAAAGCGTATACTACATGTACATGGGCCAAAAAAAAAAACGAAAGCCTAGAACACAGCCCAACAACGGCGGACCACAGGAGCCCAAAAAAAAGGCGGGAAAAGTGGAGGCCAAAACGGCGCCGTTTCGCACCATTTTTAATAATATATATAATGTAGTCATTTGAATCATTTGACAGAGATACAGTAAGCTTTTTTCTGTTTGAGCCAAAACCCAAAATAACATATACCAGTTGTGAAAATAAATTATCGTTTAATCGAGTAACTTTGGCCTGCGCGTTGAAGTAGGAGTAAATTTCATATGACTAAAAATTAAATAAATTCATCTTTTATGATAAATACAAATCGATGGAATACACGCTACCACATAACCCGGATTGGTAAGTTCACCCGGGCCGCTACATTTTTTAATGTTAAATAAAACACATTAAAATAAACGCATTACATAATTTAAATAAAATAAGGTATCACATTTAAGTTAAAATTTATACATTTTAGAGACTAACAATGTAAAAGAACTTCAGGGTTAACAATGAAAATTTATTGTTCATAAGAAACAAGAATGCATAAACACCGTCATAAGTGTACTCTCATAAGTATGGGTTAATTAACAAGTTATTGCCCTTAACTATAAACTAATAATAAAAAAAATTACATACATCCCCTTAAACTTTTATGTAAACGACATATAATATTTATTTATTTTAAAAATTCAAGGACACAATTGAAACCAAATGACTAATGGAAGGACTAACAAAGAAAACCTAAAGATTATACATTTTAGAGACTAATAATATCTTCAGAGATTAAAAATGGAAACCAAATGACTAATGAAGAAAGCCTAAGGACTAACATATAAAGAAAAGTAACCACCAAAACCCAAAGAGAAAAGAAAGAACTAACCAAGAAAACATAAGGACTATACATTTTAGGGACTAACAATGTAAAAAAACTAATTCGATAACCGATAGTGGGAACTGAATGACTAACAAAGAAAACTTAAGGACTATACATTTTAGGGACTAACAATATTAAAATAATAATTCAAGGACCGATAGCGGGAACTAAATAACTAACAAAGAAAGCCTAAAAACTAACTTGTAAAGAAATTATCATCAAAGACTAACCATGTTTTTTTTACTATTAATCGAATAGTTTATGAATGTAATATAATAAATCAATAATATCCCAACCTATATAGTAGGTTATTTTAATGATGACATAAATGATGACGTGTATTATGATATGGAAAATGTGACATAACATTTATGGTTACAAAATTATATTCATTATGTCCATCTTTTAACACAACACAAACTAATAAAAAATATAAATATATACAGTTTTTTACATACCTTACTTAAATTTAAAGTTGATTGTAAAGAAAAACTTACATGTCAATGACGTTCTTCGGTTCGCCCTTATTTAAACTTAAAGTTGATTGTTTTAAAGAAAAACTTGCATGTCAATGACGTTGTTCGCTTTGATTGTGTGAATATGTGGCAATGTAAAGCTTCGATGGTGGTGGCATGATGGTGAGAGTTGGTGTTACGATATGTTGTTTATCTCCCATTTTTTGTTCCGTTCTTAGGGTGGTGAAGTTTGTATGAATGAGCGAAGTGTCAATAATAATATGATTACCTTAACCTGAAATTAAGTATCGATTATTGTTCAAACCGTCATTTAGTTGACGCCACTTAATTCTTTTTTTACTAGTTTAATATTTTTACATTTCTTTCACAACAGCTCTTAGGGACGACACTTGGATTTACCTAGGCTTTACTACATGTGATCGGGTTTTCTACCCGTTAGTATGTGTTAATCTTTGTATGTCTTAGTTTATAAATTTAAAGCAGGATGAAAATACGCGTCACATGTGAATGACGTTCTTCGGTTTGCCCTTACTTAAACTTAAAGTTGATTGTAAAGAAAAACTCGCATGTCAATGACGTTGTTCGCTTCGCTTCGATGGTGTTGGCGTGATGGTGAGAGTTGGTGCTACGATATGTTGCTTATCTCCCATTGTTTGTTCGGTTCTTAGGGTGGTCTTTGAATGAATGAGCGAAGTGTCAATAATAATATGATTAACCTTAACCTGAAATTAAGTATCGATTGTTGTTCAAACCGCCATTTTGTTGATGCCACTTAATTTTTTTTACTAGTTTAATATTTTTACATTTTGCTCTTGAATTTATAGTTCGAGATATTTACAATTAAAAAACCTTTTTGAATAATTGTCAAACCTTTTATGGTGAGCTTAATCAAATAAAAAAGGGTTTAGTGATTGATCCAAAGATCTTTTCTTCAAATGGTATGTTGTTCATTGCTAAATTAACTAAACGATGTATTATCAGCCGGGCTTAGGTTTGATATTATTGCTAACACAATCCAAGCTCATAACAGGTCATATCCTCAGAGTACATGAACAGAATGCCATTTGTCGAGATGTGACTTGTTATAGTCAAATCAAGTAAAATGGCGAGAAACAACTCACGTTGCACATATGGTGCTGCAAGTAGAACCAACTGATGAGCAGCCGCAGTTTCATTGACCAATATTATTAGAAATATTGAAGAAACAAGATTGAATATCAGTGCAGTTTAGTAACAGCAATGGAATAACCAATAAATCCTGCAACCACCTACAATATATGTAAAGTGTGATACAATAAGAAGTAACCCATATGACAACTTAAGGATGAATGTTGAACCACTTTTCGGGCATGAGCTCATAACAGGTCCTCTCCAGCAATAATTTAGCCTAAAGATAAACGCAAATTTCCTGCTAGCTCAAGTATAAGTAGTTTGTTACAAAATGGTTATAATTTAGCTTGGAATTGGTTTTCTCTATTTTATCTCGTTTCAATGTAAATGTTCCATTGTAATCATCCGTCCAATTGATCAATTTCGAGTCACGTTGTAAGCTTGTTTTTCCTGGTTGTTAATTGATTGAGTTACACCATCAGTTGTTGTTAACTGCCATTAAAAGCTGTTACAACATAACAAAAATCAAGAAAACCTTCTTTTGTTAGTCTACTCAAAACAGAACTAAATAAATCAACTCGTCCCAGTTTTCCCAATGCTTAAAAATCACACTATAGGTTGCAACATCAGCTTTGCTAACCTAAAAATCAAACTATAGGTTGCAAAACAGAAATCAACCCGTCCCAGTCTACTCAAAACAGAACTAACTGATTTTTGAATACGTGCCACATGTGGCCAAGGCATAGCTCCGACCCTGGATTTACACGAATATTTTAGAATACACTGTACTTACCCGTGAGTTAATAGAGAAATACAACGCGTGTTGGTTTTAGAATACAAAGTGTGTGTTTTTTAAAATACAAAGCATGTGGATTTTAAAATTAACATATTATGTGTTTTGAAAAGGTGACAAATTTATAATTGATCAAGAAAAGACATAATTTAAGTTGTCAAGTTTAAAGAGTACTTGGCTGTAATTTAGGCAAACTACATTAATTTAAGTTTCAAGATTTAAGTTTCGAGTTTTAAGAAAAGAGTTACACTCTTTCTAAGTAGTAGAGATAATATAATAAATGCCAAAGAATGTTGCACAGGATTGTAGTGAAGCCAATTCTTCTCCAACATGTTTCTGTAATTCGGCATGGTGTAGTTTTGCTTTCTAATGAAACCCTACAGGGTGTTTGGGACAGTAGGTTAACTTTGACAGAAAAGTAAACAACAATATGTTAACAACGTATATTGTATTGATGAATTGAAGTAAGTTACATTATTTACAGACTCTATACCTTGTATACATGATGAATCGGTGCCTTTGGCAGTTATACTGATTCACAAAAGGCTGGATGATGAGGAAATGATGAGGAACCAGCCTTGCCTTGGTTCCAATATGCCCTTGTCATGTCTCTTCACTTGGCAATTCCATTGCCTTTATTCCACTTGTACCCTCGCGTTCCCTCGCCTTTGGTACATCCATACCGCTGGAATAACTCCTTACCACTTCATAGTAGGCTCCTAAGAGACTCAAGTGCGTCCCATAGCACTTATGTAACTCACTCATATCTTCCTTCGGGAACCCCATCGCATAGGCTACCTCTATCCACTTATTCTCCATAATAACTTGGGTATGACCACCCAAACCTTTGACTATGATGTAAAGGTCTAACAGGCTCACTTTTACCCCATTTATCCTTGCGGGTATTGGTCGTTCTTCGTCTTCCATGTAATCTTTATGGAACCAATGCACCATCTTTTCAAAATGGTTCTTGACCAATTCCTTGCATTCGTCAACTATTTCCTGTTCAGTAACCATTTCAATGAACCCAATCAAACTTTCAAATTCATTTTTTGACGGAACCCTCGGTCCTTGTATACCATTCATATATTCTTCAATTGTGTTCTATCTAAAGTACAGAGAGTCACAATACTGCATTACGGCCTCAATAGCCTTCCCCTTAACCGCGTCCAATCTTTGTTTTTCTTCCACGCAACCAACGTCTTCTTCATTGCTGTTCCTTTCTCCACTGCTTTCTTTAAAAAGTTTTTGATCATCAGTTGAGTCCTTCTTTAAAGGACACATATAACTTAGATGATAATCATTGCAAGTCCAACAGTAGACTATTCGTTCATGGGATCATAACTGGGCGTGCCAATTGCTGATTTGTTTTCCATATCATCAAACAATCTTTTCACTATGCAGTTGGTGTCCTTGAAAACCACTTCAAAACCTTGTTGCATTAACTGAATTAAACTCGGCGTATTCAAACCTGCATTAGGGACATAAAACATTCCTGGGTCACAAGGTTTCTCATTTCTGTTCGAAGCAACACTTCCCCAATCCCTTGAACATCAGACCCGCTTCACCGGTTGCACTCGTTCCCACCATTTCTGCTTTGAACTTCTCGAACAGGTCTAAATTCGGGGTCATGTGTCTCGGGTATTCATCAGAGACATACCAGATGTTATCCCATCCTCCATGCGCCGTCCCTAACACTTCCCTATTTATGGAAGTCGTAATCGTTTCATCATACTTGTTTCCTGTGGCCTTTTCAAATCGCGTTTTCGCTTCGGTTTTCTTTACTTTCATTTGTTTTCTTTTTTTGAACTCGGTCCTTCTGTGCTTACTTGGGCAATTCTAGTAAGCATGCCCTCTAATGAAGCATATATAACATCTTGATCGCTTCATTTTCCTAGGGTTCTTCATATGCATTTACGTGGCCTTGTAATCATTTGGGTCGCACAATTTCAAGCAATCCAAATTCTGAATTACTTCCCTTTGTCGTTGATTCCAGAAGTCATCATCATGGTACCGATACTTCCTCGCGATGGCACTACCATCTTCTTTCATTGTCCCGCGCACTTTTGAAGCGTTAAACACTTCGATTTCCTTCACCCTATTCTTCAACATCTCCTTACAGTCAAAAGAAATTCGTTTTTTTTGGACTGTACATAGGCAACGTGTCTGCAGTCTTTTCCCTTGACAATAAACTCTTTTCATAGTTTCTTTGCATATGGTTTAGAGTCGGCTTCTCCCAAGATTTAGAGCCCTTGCTCTGATACCACTGTTGCACAGGATCGTAGTGAAGCCAATTCTTCTCCAACATGTTTCTGTAATTCGGCATGGTGTAGTTTTGCTTTCTAATGAAATCGGACAGGGTGTTTGGGACAGTAGGTTAACTTTGACAGAAAAGTAAACAATAATATGTTAACAACGTATATTGTATTGATGAATTGAAGTAAGTTACATTGTTTACAGACTCTAGACCTTTTATACATGATGAATCGGTGCCTTTGGCAGTTATACCGATTCACAAAAGTTAAACGATACACTAACTATTAACTGACAAATCCTAACAAACTAATGACCCATATTGGCCCATATCGACCCAGCCCATATTTTACTTAAGTTTACAGGCTTTACATATTACAGAAACATAAAGCGTACTAAAATACAATTAGACTTTAAACCTATATTAACTAACTATTGATTATAACATTAGTTCCAACAAAGAATAACAACATACGCAATAGAGAGGTAAAAATATTAACATTAAGCATTAGTAAAATAAGAAAGTATCAATATTTCTTCCCCAGAAAATAAATGATTGATATACAAATTGTTCCGAGGCAGATCCAAAAATATGTTAGTAGCAGGTTCAGTATTGACCAGACAAATGGCCAAACTTAGCAATGTAGCATGTTGAATCGATGGTACAACTGATGTAGTGTGATCGACATCCAAACTTTGCAAGGTTATCCTTGACCCAAATATTCGACTGTTGCCTTTTATCTAGATACATCACCCCTTCCACACTAATTGTTGGAGAATACGAAACCTCTACAAAGGCAATAATGAACCCTCCTTAGATAACAGAGAAGAGCATTTAGCTACACTGAGTACCCTCTCCCATTTTGAGCAATAATTGAGATGTTTTCAGAAGCAGCGAAAGAGAATCAGAAGTATAATTTATTTGCTCTCTGCCAATGAAACCTTTCAGCACCAACAAAGCATTGCTTGTGATGACTGAAAGCAAGTTAGCATCAACCAAATCAACGATAACGAGGAAGTACTAGAAATGTTGAGAGTATATTTTTGACACAATACCAGTAGAAGACACAGGAAAGTTCCATCCGTTGATATCCCCAAATCTTGAAAAACGACCTAAACAATACTTGTTTATAAACTTGAGAAGGTTCGTAATGGATATCCTGGACCAACTCTTGTTGAAATCCCACCCAAATAAGTAGCTGAAGGAACATCAATCGCATAACCATTATAACCTTTATCCTTCAGAGCATTGGTCATCACAAGACCTGCAGCCACCAACTCAAGAATGCATGTTGAACCATTTTCCATACAGCACACCATTGTTGCCCATGCTGCTCCAGCAATAACTTAGTGTAAGAATAAGCACAGAACACATCACCAATGCCAATGATAACACTTGCAACTGATATAGCCCATCAATCCTTCATTCCATGACTACTCATCACATTTACAACAGGAGGAAAAAGTTGACAATTATTCTGAGATTATGATACACTTTAAAGTTTTAGAGAGCCATATATCATCTACCCCAATTTTGGTATAATGGGATCCGTCTTTATTTATAACGACAATAACTTTGCATGAAAGTAAAGGCGGGTGAGATGAATTATACAAGATTCTACCAAATAATCAGCAATAAGTGGAATCAACAAATGTTCAGTTCACCTTGCACTCTGAGCAACCCATTCTGCAAGAACTGCAGGCCATGCCAGACCACAAATCTACCAACATAAGACAAGTACATTGAACCACAAATCCTCCAAACAAACAAGTTATAGGTTCATCATAATAAAGGAAGTACCCTGAAACCACTCATGATCATATTTTTAGTACAGTAACTAACTGCTATGCAAAAAACGTTTGTAAAGAACCTGAATGAATGTGCATTCTTGGCTCCAGAAAAAGCTGAATATATTGCATTAAGCTCACGCTTGTCAATTACTGGAAAGCACTTGCCAAACACATAAGATGATAAGTCCACACAAAAATTACAGACAACTTACGCAGCCTAAAAACACTGGTATTAAAGATATCGTTGTATCAGAGATGGAAGATAGAGCCTCAGTCATCATGGGCATTTGATTCCACATACGTCATATAAACAAATAACACATTTGATTCCACAGGTACCATGGGCATGCCTGTTGGGGCTTTGAAAAACTTATTGCTGCACCTTTGTTTCAGGGTGGGCCCGCCCTTCCTCCTGCTCTTCCAATTCAGGAAGACTGATGACTTCTTTACAGTTCGAGCTTTCAGTCTCCTTAATTTGATCTTCCTTTATTGAATCATTGGAAAGTAACTCGGTTACTCCAAATCATTTTTTCGTATGTTTTTCTTTCTGTTTTTTAATTTCTTTATCCAAGAACTCTAAAGTTGTATCAGTGACGTGATTTGGAGCACAACCTGCATCCACCATCATCTTCAAAAACCGATGAGCTTCTTTTAGTCTACCAGCTTTACTATTAACTTCAATTAACGTATTATAAGTAACAACATCAGGGTTTATTCCACTCTTCTTCATTTGCTCAAGAACCGTATTCGCCTCATCAAAACGTCCACCTTTACCCAATACATTAATCAAAGTATTATACATCACCAAATCAAGAAAACCTTCTTTTGTAAGTCTACTCAAAACAGAACTAACTAAATCAACCCGTCCCATTTTTCCCAATGCTTGAAATATCACATTGTAGGTTGCAACGTCAGCTGAGTTAATTTTTTCTCCCATCTCAGAAAGTACTCCGTAAGCCTCATTCAAATACCCTTTTTTCACCAACGAACTAATCAGCGAATTATAAGTATAATTCACAGGATCAACACCCAAATCAGTGAAAACTTCATACAATTTGCAGGCTAAACTTAGTTTTCCTTTCGTTAGATAAATAGACAAATAGGTATTCACCATATTAATATCAAACGAATCTACACCTTTTTCTTGAACACGTTTTCCTCTTGATGAATTCAGTAGCCGACTCTGTGATTTGGCTTCATCAGCCAAGTGGTCCATGTATGGTGAAGATGACCATGGATCAATGGTTTCTTGACTAAAAACAGTAGATTCATTTGAAGATAATAAAGACAATATGTCTTTGAAATCGCCTTTTCTAGGAAACATAGGAGTGAAATCTTTTTCCCTACTCTGCGGGTCTTTCAGTGATGCTTCCATATTAGCTTTCCACTCAAGAACCATCGACAATAAATCGCCATTTTTTATATATTTCACGAGCCTGTCCATCATATCCCTTCGGCCTTCTTTGTTAATAGCTACTAAAAGATGAGTTATCGTAACTAAATCTACAACAAAGCCTCTTGCTTCCATTTCTTCAACCAACTCCAAAGCTTCCTCAATCATTCCCTCTTTACATATATGAAATATAACAATCGAATAAGTAATCCCGTCCACAAACTGACCTTTTTTCTTCAAATCTTTAAACAACTGGTACGCAGCTTGACCTCGTCTATTCTTAAACAACCCATCAATCAATATATTATATGTGCAACACGATGCCCTCACACCATCATCAACCATTTTCTCAAACAAATTACACGCTTCCATAACCTTTCTCGATTTCAAAAATCCATCTAACAAAGAATCATACACAATAGTATCTGGACGAAAACCAATATGCTGCATTTCACCAAAGATCTTTGCACCCTCGTTTATCCTATAACATTTAACACACCCTTGTATAATAATACGATAAGTAAAAGCATCCGGCTCATGCCCCGAGCTTTTCAACTCTTCCCAAACAACTAAAGCATCGTTCACCTTCCCGTTAAAGCAAAGAGCTTGAATCAAACTATTATAAGTACACAAATCTGGACTCACATTCTTTTCCTTCATTTCCTTAAAAAGATCCAACGACGTTTCCAACTCACCCCAACAACCGAACCCATGAATACACACATTATACCCCCACACATCACTCGGAAAACCTTTACCCTTCGTCTCTTCCCTCAACTTATCAAAAACATTTCTAAACTCCCCACGCATACCTTCTTTTCTCAACGCCACAAGCAGCTCACAACAAACCGAAAACTCAACAAAACTACCATCTTTTTCACCATCCAACATCTTAAAAAACGTAAACAACGCCATATTTAACCGACCACCACGCACAAGCGCAACTAAAACACTATTATAAACATCAAGCTCCATCTTTTCCACCACATTTTCGACACGGTCCAACACCTCAATAACACACTCAAAATCACCAAATTTTATAAAAGAATCAAGCACAAACTTAAAAGTTGACCCATCAAGCACAACCCCATCTCTATTCATCTCATTAATAACCTCAAACACATCTTTTTTATAAACAACAGGGTTTAAACAAAGGGTTTTAAGCATTTGTGAATAAGTGCACACAGAGTGTTTGTAGAAATGCCTCAAAGAAACCCATTTGAAAAAATCTAGTTTTTTTGAGATATCCAAAAAGGGTCTTGTTAAGATTTGCAAAATAAGTGATTCTGTTAAAGAATCTGAGATTTTTGATTGGTTGAGAGTGAGATTGTGGGTCCCACCTGGTTTTGAAAGGAGTTTGGCTATGGTTGCAATTGTGAGTATATTGGTTAGTTTTGGTTTCATCATTGTTTTGTTGTCATTAATTGAAGATACGGATGGTGATCTTTTGTTATTTAGAAGATGGAAAGCCATTGCTGTGTTATATGAAGATTTGTATGAAGATGAAAAGAGTAAGCTAACATGGTGAATTTGATGCTCATGAACCAAGTGGCCTATTAGCTCAGTTGGTTAGAGCGTCGTGCTAATAACGCGAAGGTCGCAGGTTCGAGACCTGCATGGGCCATAATATATTGTATCCATCAAAGAGCTGCTAATCTTGATGGTTATTATATATTTTTAAAATTTTAAAGTTTACACAACTTGCTATATTTAGTAAGTTTCAAAATCTAATATTTACACATTACTTAATAGTATTAAATTGAATTTTACAATGATAAGATATAACTAGTTAACTACTATAATAAATTTAATAAATTCATAGTAATAAAACCATAACTCTAAAATTGTGTGGCATTTTTAAGGGCTTATCTGTCGATATTTTCATTTACCACCTGACTATTACATTTTTTTTCATAATTTTTTTTCTTTTCTTTTCTTTTTTTCCCCATCATTTACTAGCATAAGCCGACATTACTAAACACTTACAACTTATTACCTTATGAAACAATATAAACTAATCCAAACACTATCTCTTGCACTATGTTCTCAAACAGCATAAGCCCATAAGCTCATTTTTTACACTAGACGAATACCCACGCAAAAGGACGGTATATAGAGGCAAATTATTATAAATGTGAAATCGTGATTCTTGTCCGACCCTTGCTACAAAGCGCGTGTTTTTTTTGAAATACAAAATCTTTGTTTTCTAAAAAATTAATATATTGTATTATTATTATTATTATTATTATTATTATTATTATTATTATTATTATTATTATTATTATTATTATTATTATTCTTCTTCTTCTTCGTAAGCCAAACGTTTTATGTGGTTGTTTCAATCATTTTCTCCGTCTATCTTAACATGTTTATTAAACAAGTTAAGTTTAAAACACAAAAAAGTAATTGCAAAAATCGTCTCTGTGATTTGATGAAATTGCAAGTTCAGTCTTTAGTGTATGATCTTTCTAAAGTGTAGTGACGGTCTCTGTCAAAAACTTTGCGTTGCATATTCCGTCTCAAACCAAAATTAAATAACTAAAAAAACCCTTTTTCTTTAGGCATTTAATGTAGTTGAAGATGAGGGCACTGTGGTCATTTAACCCTAGCCAAGAACAGAATACGCAACACAAATTTGACGATCGCTGCACTTTTTAGAGGTCAAGGACTAAATCTGCAGTTTGGATAAAACGTTATTATATTTTTTTATTCAAATGTCGGTGAAAGTTAAATTACATCAGATCAAAGCTACCTGATAACCTCACACATATTAAAAGCGAAATATACTGTTTTGTTTTTATCGAACAAAAAGAACAATGGTGTCCGATTTAGCTATTCCTTTTTTGAGCAAAGATTTAGCTATTCCTAGCGATAAAGAGAAAGGTGATCATGTTGCGATTACGATTACAGATGAAGAAGAACAGGCATCACCCGTGAATCCACAGTAAGTTTTTTACGTTTTCGTCCGGTTTTTCGTATTTTTGTCCGTTTTTTCGCATTTTCGTCCGTTTTTTCGCGTTTTCGTCCGATTTTTTACGTTTTCGTCCGGGTTTTCACGTTTTCGTCCGGGTTTTTATGTTTTTGTCAGTTTTTTTACATTTTGTTAGTTTTTTTATGTTTTCGTCGGATTTTTTTTACCTTTTGCCAGTTTTTTTTACGTTTTCGTCGGTTTTTTTATGTTTTCGTTAGATCTTTCACGTTTTCGTCATTTTTTTACGCTTTTGTCAGTTTTTTTACGTTTTCGTCCGTTTTTTTACATTTTCGTCAGATTTTCCACGTTTTCGTTTGTTTTTCACGTTTTTGTCCGTTTTTTTACGTTTCGTCGGTTTTTCATGTTTTCGTCAGATTTTTCACGTTTTCGTCTATATTTTTTACGTTTTTGTCAGTTTTTTACTTTTTTGTCAGAAAGTGTGAAATAAGGGACAAAAACATAAAAATACAGACGAAAACATAAAAAATTTGGCGAAGACGTAAAGAATGGATGAAAACGTGAAAAAACGGACGAAAAATTGAAAAATCGGACGAAAACGTAAAAAGCCGGACGAAAACGCGAAAAAATGGACGAAAACACGAAAACGGGACGAAAACGCAAAAAAAGGGACAAAAATGTGAAAAAACAGACGAAAGCATGAAAAAACTGACGAAAACGTAAAAAATAGACGAAAACGTAAAAAAATTGGATGAAAATGTGAAAAGCCGAAGGAAACGTGAAAAACCGGACGAAAACACGAAAAACTGGATGAAAACGCAAAAAAACTGGCGAAAACGCAAAAAAACTAGCGAAAACGTATAAAAACGTGTGTAGAACCGTGCATAAAAGCGTGTGTATAAAAACGTGAATAAAAATGTGTATACAAATGTGTGTATGAAAATCCGTATAAAAACATGCATAAAAACGTGTATAAAAATGCGTGTTTAAAAATGTGTGCAAAAACGTGTAAAAAACGTACATAAATTTTAAAAATTATAAAAGTCATCTAACTTTTTACTTTTTGTCATTGTATGTAGTCATGATAAACGATCGTTAGTCTAAAGGACTAACGGTGCAATGATAAACCTAACAACCGTTAGGTTAACCTGCTCCAGCAGGTGAATCAAGTCACCGCTACACACAATGGACGAATTTAGCAAGTTTAGTGACACATTGGGGAAAAAAAAAGAAAGCTACATACAATGAGAAAAAGTGGCAAGTTGCATACATTTTCAGGTAATTTGCCCTTATTATTATTATTATTATTATTATTATTATTATTATTATTATTATTATTATTATTATTATTATTATTATTATTATTATTACTATTTTTATTATTA
>LBNU01017576.1:121965-138162 GCA_014162995.1 Artemisia annua
ATACGTGGATAAAAAAAAGACAAACACACGTACACAATGATGTGGTACCTGAGAACGACCACCGTGCGCCATAAAACACGTATACTAAACCACACTGCTGCCTATACTCCGACCACACCGGACGTGTGTCCCAATACGGCGAACACAGCGTTGGTGTAAGGACTCGTGTCGCTGTTAATCCAAACCGAACGCGCGCTCAACCACCGCTCGACGCCATCCAGAAAACTGGCTCGTATAACACCAACACCTGTGGTGATACGGCGAAGACACCGTGCATAAAAACGCTGCTCTCATGCCGACAAAGCTATTCCGCCTATGGGGGAGCCCAATCCGTAAAAACGAATCGCATCAAAGAGCACGTGTATCCAAACCAACTGTGGTGTATACGCAAAGCGGCTACCCCACACCTGTCCGTCCGGCAAACAAACATGCTATGGAAAATCGTACTCAAACGTTTTTTAAAAATTAATAAAATCATCTAACTGTTACTTTTTGGTAATTAAGTATGTAGCCGATGATAAACGATCGTTACTCCTAAAGGACTAACGGTGCACAATGATAAACCTAACGACGCGTTGGTTAAACCTGCCGCCAGGTGAATCAAAGTCACCGCTACACATCAATGGACCGACATTCTTACAGCAACTTTAGTGACCCACACTCTGGGAAAAAAAGAGAAAGCTACATACAATGGGAAAAAGTGGCAAGTTGCATACATTTTCAGGTAATTTTTAAGTTTAAAACACAAAAAAGTAATTGCAAAAATCGTCTCTGTGATTTGATGAAATTGCAAGTTCAGTCTTTAGTGTATGATCTTTCTAAAGTGTAGTGACGGTCTCTGTCAAAAACTTTGCGTTGCATATTCCGTCTCAAACCAAAATTAAATAACTAAAAAAACCCTTTTTCTTTAGGCATATAATGTAGTTGAAGATGAGGGCATTGTGGTCATTTAACCCTAGCCAAGAACAGAATACGCAACACAAATTTGACGATCGCTGCACTTCTTAGAGGTCAAGGACTAAATCTGCAGTTTGGCTAAAACCTATATTTTTTTATTCAAATGTCGGTGAAACTTAAATTACATCAGATCAAAGCTACCTGATAACCTCACAAATATTAAAAGCGAAATATACTGTTTTGTTTTTATCGAACAAAAAAAACAATGGTGTCCGATTTAGCTATTCCTTTTTTGAGCAAAGATTTAGCTATTCCTAGCGATAAAGAGAAAGGTGATCATGTTGCGATTACGATTACAGATGAAGAAGAACAGGCATCACCCCCGAATCCACAGTAAGTTCCTTTGTATCGTATTTTTGTTTATTAAGGGTTTTATTTTATCTAATGTATAGTAACAAGCTGTTTGCGTTGTGTGTTTCAGGTCTTTCTTGTACTTCTTTTATCTCTATCTCATGGCTTTTTTCTTCTCCGGTTTTTCACTAGCTCTTCCAGCCGTGCTACGTGACAGAAAGGAATCCCCTTTTAAAGCGCCTAGGGGGGTATTTTTTATCATGATCATTGTTACAATATCCGTGACTATACTAGCATCCGCGATATTGATTTTTACTAGCTACTACTTGAAGAATTATATGAGGAATATTCATTACACCATCTTGAAAAGTATAGGTATGTTGTCGGGATTTCTTGTCCTTTTCTCGACAGGATGTGTGATATTCCTTACAGACAAGCTCGATTGGAGGTATTCAGTCATGGGTGTAATCTTCATTGGGATACTAGTTTTATATTACTTCGTTTGGGAATATACTCTCGTTCATCAACAAAACAAAAACTGCAACGAGTTTCCTGTCGACTGGTCTGTATTTCTTGCTTGGTTTTTTGTTGTTTCTGCACCACTCTCGGTTATGTTGCACAGAATCATCCCAAAAAAGCTCTTCTGGGTCCATTTTTTAATCATACTTGCACAATTCTCAGCCTTAGTTCCAGTTACCTTGAAGTTAGTCAAAAGGTATAAAACTCGTACGCAATGAACCTCTTCACCAGTAATCCAACAAGACAGCCAGACAAAGACCATCATCCTCCTTGAGTAGCTTAGTGCAGGATTTAGGACTAGTATTATTATTACTGTAGTAAAGACTAGAGTTGTATTGAACATGTTTGTTGCAATCTGTTTTATATATATAGTGGAGCGTTAAATTGAGAAATCAAATTTATGTGAGAACACGAGAAGCAATCCTAGCCACTCATTTTATCCTACTCTAACTTTGATAACTTTGATCTAATGGCTAATATTAGTTAATCAACTTTTTGAAAATTTCTAAAAAAATTTTGAAAAATTTTTAAAAAATTTTCGAAAATTTACAAAAAAAATTTTGAAAAAAAAATTTTAGAAAAAAATTTTTCGAAAATTTTTTTTTCCGAAAATTATTTTTTCCGAAAATTATTTTTTCCGAAAATTTTTTTTTCGAAAAATTTTTTTTTCCGAAAAATTTTTTTCCGAAAAAAAAAATTTTTTCCCGAAAATTTGTTTCCGAAAATTTTTTTCCCGAAATTTTTTTTTCCCGAAAAATTCTTTTTCCTGAAAATTTTTTTCCGAAAATTTTTTCCCGAAAATCTTTTTCCGAAATTTTTTTTCGTCACATGTGAAAAAAAAATTCACGAAATTTTTTGTCACGAGTGAAAAAAAAAATTTCGTCACAAATGAAAAAAAAATTTCAGTCGCATGTGAAAAAAAAAATTTCGTCACATGTGAAAAAAATAAATTTCCGTCACATGTGAAAAAAAAAATTTCAGTCACACGTGAAAATTTTTTTTCGTCACATGTAAAAAAAAAATTCATCACTTGTCAAAAAAAATATTCAAAAAAAGATTTTCTAAAATATTTTCAAAATTTTTCAAAAAAAATTTCGAAATTTTTTTAAAAATTTTTCAAAAAAAAATTCGATTTTTTTTTGAAATTTTTTGAATTTTTTTTGAAATTTTTCAAAAAAATTGGTTAACTAATATTAGCCATTAGATCAAAGTTAAAGGATGGTAAAATGAGTGGCTAGGATTAGTTCTCGCGTTCTCACAAAAATTTGATTTCTCACATGAATGTCCCTCATATATATATATATATATATATATATACCAGTATAGTAATAGTGGTATCTTTATTTTCAGACCGCTGCTTAAGTGCCGGGAACTGCTAGACTCCATGATGCATTTAGGAAACCATGCATGTTCATTAAAACATGTATGTTTTCTTACATACACTTTAAATACACATACATGGCATAAATCATACATGTTTCATATAAAACCTGTTAAGTGCAATAGATCAGATGCAAAATGGTTTTTATTTTTAGAACTCTGTTAAGTGCGGGAACTGCGAGAACTCCAATTATGCATTAGAAAACATGCATGTTACATATACAAACATATGATGTTTTTCTTCATACACCTTAATACGCAGGCATGTGTTTAAGGTGTATGGTTAAGAAAAATACATGCTTTATGATGAACATGCATGTTTTCTAATGCAATTTGAGTTTCGCAGTTTCCCCACTTAACAGGAGTTTCTGGAAAACAAAGCCCCTAGTTATATAGGCGGTGGGTATATTATAGGTATTATATATATATATATAGTTATATACTATATATATATAGTATTATTTATATACTATATATAGTATATATGTAGTTTAGGTATAGTATATATTATATATAGCGTATATAGTTATATTATAGTATATACTATATATAGGGGTAATGTATAGGTGAGTATATATAATATATATGACTATGTTATAGTATATTGTCATATATACATAGGCTTAGTATATAGAGGTATATAACTAAACGTATACAGTACTATATATATACATATATAGTAGGTATATACATATTACACGTTAGGGGTATGATAGATACATATATATATTATATATACGGTAGTATATAATATATATATATATATAGCTGGGGAGCTTCAAGATGGGAATCAAGAATTTTATGTGAGAACGCGAGAAGAGATCTTGACCTTCCATTAACCCCTCCTTTTCTAGATCTAAAGGCTTAGATTAATTTGCAATTTGCACTAACTTTACATTAAATAAAGCGGAAGGGTGATTTTTGTAATTTTACATCCAAAATCATAGGGGTCTACCTGAATGTCCGTCATTTGTTACATATCACCCAAAAATTCAATTTCATTTCTCTCTCTCATCTGATTTACACACAAACACGGATAAAAACACACACGAACACACACTCCAACACCACACCTCATCTTCTCCTCGCCGGTTATCAACAATCATCTCCGTCGTCTCTCCATCATGAACTTCTTAATCTCCGTCGTTGACTGCGTTGACTGCGACATTAATGATTTAATTGACGATTTTCGATTCAATCTGATAACAATTATAAATGTTTAACAATCTTTTGATATGAATGCGTTGATGATTTAATTGGTACCTATTTTCAACTAATTATTTATTTTTACTGTTTTTAGGGTTTCTAATTTTGATTTTTTATTTATTTTTATGTACTGTAAATGTTAGAACTTGTCACATGTGAAGATGCTATATGATGGTCTATGTAATTGATTGTTTAAGATATGTTGCCTTTTAGTCTTGATTTTAGTTGAAATTAAGCGTCTGGTTAGTGTTTTGATCTTAATCTCCGGCGTTGGCTGCGGCATCCGGTTAGGAGATATTGATGTTTAATAGGCGATTATTAGTTGAACGATTAGATATGTTGTCTTTTTTCTCCTTGCTTTTATGCTTTTATATTATGCTTTTATGTTCTTATTCGAATACCTTCAAATGTGAGGAAATTAGGTATGGAATATCTTCACATATGAAGAAATTAGGTATCGAATACCTTCACATGTGAGGAAATTAGGTATGGAATATCTTCACATGTGAAGAAACTAGGTATCGAATACCTTAACATGTGAGGAAATTAGGTATCGAATATCTTCACATGTGAAGAAATTAGGTATCGAATATCTTCACATGTGAAGAAATTAGGTATCGAATATCTTCACATGTGAAGAAATTTTCACACTATCGCTAAACAAATTTTCACGTGTTGTACCAATTGCTCCATCCGAAGTATTATTTCTAAGATCCAAATCACATGTGAATTCTAGTTTTGTCTTAAATAAGATGGTGTTTGTTTAAGCTTATATGTGGGCCTATGAGCTTGTTTGATTTCTGCTTATATTTCATAAGCCTTAATTTTTCGGCTTATTTTCAGAGTTGATCCAAACTCTCTAAACTGCTTATCTGCTAAGCATAAAAACTAAGCAATCCTAAACACTCTTTTAGATGATAAAACTTAAAAGGTTATATGTCATTAGTGGATTGTGATTATGAAGTCTGTAGGTAAAATAATGATTATATGAAATGGTTATGATAAGTAAGTTTGCTATGTCGCAGTTGAGGAATTGAAGAGCAAAAAGTTCTTTGTGCAACATGTGGAGACTGTGAGCAGCTCTGAAGTTGCTGTTGACATAATTCAGTCGTTTGTGGCTAGTAAGGTAGTATTTGAAATACTTTTCGTTTTACGGACGTGTGTGTTTAGCCATATCATTGTTTGTCATTCGTAGTGTATTTGTTTGTTGGTTGTTCTTATTGTTTAAGGCTTTTCAAGCAGGCTGATTCTACTGATGCACTTGAGACCAAAACAAAACATGAGGACCAAAGGCGTAGTAATAAGACTGACAATGTAAGTTCTTTGCTTTTTTCCTGTATTTAACGTCCTGCATTCTGTATGCTGCATACGCATATGATACTAGTTATGTGATTCCTGTTACTGCATACTTACGTCTATGAGTAGTAGTGAACTCTGATTATAGTGGTTTATAGACCTTTTAATGATGGAACTTGAAATGGGCTTTATGACCATGTATCTGTGAGATTGTTGAACAAATATTATTGTCTGGTTACCATGCATACGTGTGAATAAATTTTCAATACTAGTAAATAAACTTTTCTTAATTAGAATGGTTAAGGACACGATAACAAGTAAAAGCGCCAATCACTCTTGTTCCTGCACCCCACTAGTCTCCCCAGCATCAACACCCTCAACATCATAGAAATGATACATGTTACGCAATGCATCATCATATGCATGGGTGTCATTCTCCTTTCGGCTTTTCCATATTTGCTTAAATCGAGCATTCTTCACCAAAAGCTGATGCAGTAAGATTACTAGGGAGTTAGCATCTAAACAGCAACTAGCGTATATAAAAAAAGGATGGTGAAATAACTGGCATTCTTCACAACTGTATATTAACATCAAACTCAAGGGCTTAAAACAGAAAGTGAAAAAAATGGCTAATATGGCCTATGCCAGCCTATTACTTTGAATCATTTGTTGGTGATTGACACAGCTATATAATGCAAATAAGTTTGAAAGTTACCAACATAAGTGAACCCGACGAGCAAACATGAATGTTAAGTCATCTTATAGTGTATAATTTGGAGACATGCATTAGCATATACCTATGTATAGAGGAAGGCGCCTTTCAAAAAAAAATGTAAGAGGAATGGAAACTGGCTATAGTACAGAAGCTAGCAAAATACATTTTAAGTATACCACTTGCGTTTCTTTAGCTTTTCCTAACAACTTCTTCTGTTTTTGCAATAAAAAAGAAGGGAAAACAAACAGAGCATGAAAAAATTAAGCATCTCAGCTGAAAGCAGGTTCAGTTAGAATCAGACGGAAACAATGTAGCGCTAAATAAGCATATTTATCTTAACACGACTACTGACGGGTGGTAGAGTAGGTTACATGCACTAGAAGCCTAGAAGATGGATGACATTTGTTGATCAAAGATGGTATGCAGTCAAGCTAGCATAGTTCTTAATTGTAAAAATGAAAATACTACCATATCTATATACATGAGCATATAGTGTTGCTAGGCCTAAAACGGCTATGTTTCATGAGTACACATATGATAGATGCTTGAACTGTTCAAAATTATACTTATTTATCAGCAGAATGATGCAAAAGAAGCTCACTCACAATCGTGTTATTTGTGAAATACCTGGGCTTGTGGTGTTGCTGTATATACAGGCATCTCTTATCTTTTCGCTATTATATATTCATCTTTGATACCAAAAATGGGAGTTAAAGCCTTTACCTAATACAAGTATACTACAATGTCTTCTAATATAACCAGATTTTTTACAGTCTTGCTTCCCCAATTTATGGTCTTGTAGTGCTCTACATTCTTACCACAGGAGTAGATTTAGACGTCACTGTATATTATATGCGTGTAGCACAGTAGTAGGAATTTAGGGGAATTAGGGGGTGTTTGTATTAGCTTATTTACTTGGCTTATGAGCTTAGGTAAATTTGGAATAGGTCACAAGCCCATTTTTTTGGCTTATGAGCAATCAAAGTTGAGCTCTTGGCCTTAAATTAAGCCATAAGCTCATAAACTTTGTAAATAAGCTAACACAAACACTGTTGTTCCTATTAAAAGGTTAATCTTCATCAACTATTAGTCTATTTTTCTTTCAAAAAGTGCAAACAATGTTAGACATATTGTTAATGAGTAGTGGTGGGTCAATATGTGCTGAATGGGCCGATATGTGCTGTGTTTCATAGACCCATATGCCTATGAAATGGGTAGGAGGCGGGTCAAACATGTTACAGTTTTCCAAAGTCTATTTTTAATGCATGCAATCTTCTAAATCATTTATATCCAAAAAATTAGATGTTTATTGTGATAATGTTGTTTTTCTAATTACACCAGATTAGCTAATTATAAAATGACTAAAACTTTTTGTAGCTTAAATCAACCCAAAACATGTAGTGTCTTATCAACAAAGTCTCAAGTCCTATTTGTTACAAAGGCTTGGGGTTCTTCATGTGTGGCTCGTTGCTACTCATCTGTCTTCTATCTTTCTTCAACACTGGCAGGATATTCAGCAAGGAGGGTGATGTAGCCTCTCCTTGCTATCTGTCATTAAGGATTTTTTCCTGCAGACTCCTGCTACTTAAGTTGTTTCCACTGATTCATTTGGAGAAGACTCTTTGAATGAGGAAGCTGAATTTGTTCTCTTTTTGAAGTCCTCTGGTTGAAGCCCTACGCTTCTGCTTAAGAAAAAGAACCAGAAGTTTGATGGCTAACATATGCTATGAGTGTCTACTTCTGTATATGTAATGCTTTTTGTTGTTTTGGTCTAGACAGTAGAACGTGATCAGAGACAAAATTTAGTTTCATCTTTTTGCATATTCATCATACTTTTAATGGTTCTTCGTTTAAATTTATGTTAGAAAGTAGTGTAGTATATATGTTGGAGTACATATTTAATACTTGAATAAAAACATTTCTGACAATGTATTATGTTTCAGAAAAGGGTTCAACATAGTTATGACAACCAGTCTCTCCTCAGATGTCCCCGTTGGTTATTTTTCATGGGTAGAGTATGATATAATGGCTCCAGTTCAGCCCAAAACTTAGAAAGTATTGGCAGCTGCATTCATTTCAAACTGTGCTACTCGCAACTTCCGCTTACAAGCCCTTGAAGGTTTTGAAAAGACAAATGTCAAGATTGATTCTTATGGTGGTTGTCACCGAAACCGTAATGGGAATGGTAAGCATTTATTTTTTCTTCCTGCTGGTCTTTTTTTGTTACAAATTTGGCTTTCATATTTCCTGGCTCATTAGAAGTCATTCTGATACAAATTATGAATACCATTTTTTTTCACTTCTTTTGGCAGTGAACAAGGTTGAAGCATTGAAGCGTTACAAATTTAGCTTAGCTTTTGAGAATTTAGATGAGGAAGACTATGTCACTGAAAAGTTCTTCCAGTCCCTTGTCGTAGGTATAGAGTTGTAGATTTTACTTTACGATCTAAAATATTTGAGTATCTTTTTGGTTATACTGGCTAAGTTGCAAGAGTTTACTTTACGATCTAATAAAGGGAAGCTACTATGAAATTTGCAGGAACTATCCCTGTTGTTGTTGGTCCTCCAAATATCCAAGATTTTGCTCCTGCACCGGGCTCTATTTTACATGTTATTGTTTAAGCATAGTACGAGTATCTTCACTTGTGAAAATTTCATCAAGGAATGAAATTTTTTGATTGTTTAAGTATAGTATGAGTATCTTCATTTGTGAAAATTTCATCAAGGAATGAAATTTTTGATTGTTTAAGTATAGTACGAGTATATTCACTTGTGAAAATTTCATCAAGGAATGAAATTTTTGATTGTTTAAGTATAGTACGAGTATCTTCACTTGTGAAAATTTCATCAAAGAATGAAATTTTTGATTGTTTAAGTATAGTACGAGTATCTTCACTTGTGAAAATTTCATCAAGGAATGAAATTTTTGATTGTTTAAGTATAGTACGAGTATCTTCACTTGTGAAAATTTCATCAAGGAATGAAATTTTTGATTGTTTAAGTATAGTACGAGTATCTTCACTTGTGAAAATTTCATCAAGGAATGAAATTTTTGATTGTTTAAGTATAGTACGAGTATCTTCACTTGTGAAAATTTCATCAAGGAATGAAATTTTTGATTGTTTAAGTATAGTACGAGTATCTTCACTTGTGAAAATTTCATCAAGGAATGAAATTTTTGATTGTTTAAGTATAGTACGAGTATCTTCACTTGTGAAAATTTCATCAAGGAATGAAATTTTTGATTGTTTAAGTATAGTACGAGTATCTTCACTTGTGAAAATTTCATCAAGGAATGAAATTTTTGATTGTTTAAGTATAGTACGAGTATCTTCACTTGTGAAAATTTCATCAAGGAATGAAATTTTTGATTGTTTAAGTATAGTACGAGTATCTTCACTTGTGAAAATTTCATCAAGGAATGAAATTTTTGATTGTTTAAGTATAGTACGAGTATCTTCACTTGTGAAAATTTCATCAAGGAATGAAATTTTTGATTGTTTAAGTATAGTACGAGTATCTTCACTTGTGAAAATTTCATCAAGGAATGAAATTTTTGATTGTTTAAGTATAGTACGAGTATCTTCACTTGTGAAAATTTCATCAAGGAATGAAATTTTTGATTGTTTAAGTATAGTACGAGTATCTTCACTTGTGAAAATTTCATCAAGGAATGAAATTTTTGATTGTTTAAGTATAGTACGAGTATCTTCACTTGTGAAAATTTCATCAAGGAATGAAATTTTTGATTGTTTAAGTATAGTACGAGTATCTTCACTTGTGAAAATTTCATCAAGGAATGAAATTTTTGATTGTTTAAGTATAGTACGAGTATCTTCACTTGTGAAAATTTCATCAAGGAATGAAATTTTTGATTGTTTAAGTATAGTACGAGTATCTTCACTTGTGAAAATTTCATCAAGGAATGAAATTTTTGATTGTTTAAGTATAGTACGAGTATCTTCACTTGTGAAAATTTCATCAAGGAATGAAATTTTTGATTGTTTAAGTATAGTACGAGTATCTTCACTTGTGAAAATTTCATCAAGGAATGAAATTTTTGATTGTTTAAGTATAGTACGAGTATCTTCACTTGTGAAAATTTCATCAAGGAATGAAATTTTTGATTGTTTAAGTATAGTACGAGTATCTTCACTTGTGAAAATTTCATCAAGGAATGAAATTTTTGATTGTTTAAGTATAGTACGAGTATCTTCACTTGTGAAAATTTCATCAAGGAATGAAATTTTTGATGTTATTAGCCGGTTTTTTGATTGTTTAAGTATAGTATGAGTATCTTCATTTGTGAAAATTTCATCAAGGAATGAAATTTTTGATTGTTTAAGTATAGTACGAGTATATTCACTTGTGAAAATTTCATCAAGGAATGAAATTTTTGATTGTTTAAGTATAGTACGAGTATCTTCACTTGTGAAAATTTCATCAAGGAATGAAATTTTTGATTGTTTAAGTATTGTACGAGTATCTTCACTTGTGAAAATTTCATCAAGGAATGAAATTTTTCACTTGTGAAAATTTCATCAATGAATGAAATTTTTGATTGTTTAAGTATCATCAATGAATGAAGTTTTTGATTGTTTAAGTATAGTACGAGTATCTTCACTTGTGAAAATTTCATCAAGGAATGAAATTTTTGATTGTTTAAGTATAGTACGAGTATCTTCACTTGTGAAAATGTCATCAAGGAATGAAATTTTTGATTGTTTAAGTATAGTACGAGTATCTTCATTTGTGAAAATTTCATCAAGGAATGAAATTTTTGATGTTATTAGCCGGTTATTTGATTGTTTAAGTATAGTACGAGTATCTTCACTTGTGAAAATTTCATCAAGGAATGAAATTTTTGATTGTTTAAGTATAGTACGAGTATCTTCACTTGTGAAAGTTTCATCAAGGAATGAAATTTTTGATTGTTTAAGTATAGTACGAGTATCTTCACTTGTGAAAGTTTCATCAATGAATGAAATTTTTGATTGTTTAAGTATAGTACGAGTATCTTCACTTGTGAAAGTTTCATCAAGGAATGAAATTTTTGATTGTTTAAGTATAGTACGAGTATCTTCACTTGTGAAAATTTCATCGAGGAATGAAATTTTTGATTGTTTTAGTATAGTAAGAGTATTTTCACTTGTGAAAATATCATCAAGGAATGAAATTTTTGATGTTATTAGCCGGTTTTTTGATTGTTTAAGTATAGTACGAGTATCTTCACTTGTGAAAATTTCATCAAGGAATGAAATTTTTGATTGTTTAAGTATAGTACGTGATGAGACGAAAAATGTTACGTTTTTAGGGGTCAGTTTGAGTCCTAATTCGTATATTATTTGATCGGATTTCACCCAAAGTCGTTTCTTTTCTCATTTTAGGTACTTTTGAGGTGAAAATCACAAAAGAAGCATTTTCGAGCGTTTTCGAAGTGAAAAAGTGCGGAAAACAACAAAATCTCAAAAGACCCTAAAGTGCACAGAAGGTGACGGCGTCACAAGCTCCAACGTGACGACGTCAGGAACAACTTGTAACACCCCCAACTCAAATATGGCAGCTATCGTGCTGGGGGTATTACGAAAATAGAAACCAGGCACATTTATAGTAAACGACCACAACTCGGGACGTTTAAAATGTGACCAAAACATATCATTCGATTTACAAACCGTTTAGAGTACAAGTACTCTTTAGTCAAAGTTGCAGCGGAAAAGTAAATAGAGTTTGCAGCGGAAAAATAAACAAAGTATAGCAGCGGAAATGTAAAAGACACAAAAGGTTTTACGAATGACATGCAAAATAGGGTAGTAAAGTAGTTAAGCTGCCGTGACAGAAACGCCCCTCCAGCCTTAGCCACTCCTCCACGCCCAAATTATCATCATGCCAAGCTAAACATTATTACCTGAAAATACATGCTTAAAAAGTCAACACAAAGGTTGAGTGTAATCCATAGGTTTAAATATATATAAAGTTGAGCACAAGGTTTTAATCATAAGATATGAGCAACATATGCTAATATCGGGTAATCAAGATAACAACCAATGTATAGAGGCATCCCTGTGCATATAACATTGTTGATGATGCTAAGCTCATGACACGCAAACGTTAACCACAATCATAATATCAATATAACCGCGGAATTTCATAATATAACAGTGCCCTCAAGGTCGAGCACTTGCCATTTACTCGACAAATCGAATATAGTACACCACAATTTGCCTATCTAGCAAAAGGAGTGGGAGGGTCAATTCCTATAGGCCTATATCCCTATATTCGCGTTCACTCGCAAGTGATTAATGGTTCATGATCTGAGGGTCTTGCATAGGCAAGGCAGAGCTACTTAGCACATCGTCAGGAAAGCATACCAATCAGGAAAGCATACCAAAAATACTTGTGCTCAGAAAACATTTAAAGCATGTATCTCACCCCATGGGTTTATAAACATTTAAAAGATAAAAAGTGGGGCTATGAATCACACCTTAACAACAGCAGGTAACGAGATATATATGTCAACCAAACAAATACGCCTCACAGCAGACAATCCTCAGCACAACCTAATCATATAAATATCATAACTCAGCAATAGTACTCGAATACTTTAATAGTTAATGCTTGAATGAAGTTTTATAAAAGATGATGGCGTTTGAAAGAAAACATTTTCCAAAAGTAGTCTCGTGTGGAAGAAAGATAGAAAAGAACAAGTCGGCGAACCTCAAAACATACAAGGAAATAAACAAAGACTCGAAGAATACTCGTCAAAAGAAAAGAAAAGAAAAGAATAAAAGACACGAACAAATAAAGATGACAATTCCTAATAGTCTCGGTATTACCCATTTCCCAAAATATTAATAAGAATATACTTGATAAAGTATAGTAAAGATAATAATTAATTTTAGTAAATTTCGGCATGACCTGCCCGTTTATAAAGCATTTCCCGAGTCAACGACTCTTTTAAATACAAATAACGTTAATAATAATATAAGTGTAGATATTAATATGATTGGATATATCATTCACGTTGTCCATTAGTTGTTCAGGTTTATCGACCATTTCGTATAGTTCGGGTTCCAGGTACGTTAAGATCTTTAAGGGCCTAACGTACCCTACCGTCTCGTGTACCAAAGGGTCCATAAGTCCAAATAACCATAGCCGCAAATCCAATACGTCCAATACAAGTTCACAAGTCATAATATAAGTCATCAAAGCGGATACCAAGTCCGTCATCCAAATTAAATTAACTTTAACAATTTTATATTTTAATTTCATAGTTATTATTCCGTATTAATATTTACCGTTTAAAACTAATAATAATAATAATAAGGTTATAATAATAACAATAACCATCCGAGACTAATAACCAATCCCGACAAAACATAACCAAAACCAAATCCGAAACAAACATCACAATCCCATGTCTCGCCTCCACCAAAAATACCAAAATCTATTCCTAAACCCGTCACTAACTATAACCAACAACATCTTTCGCAATACCACTTCGGCTAATTAATTCCACATCCAAACCACATATTATCAACCCAAATATACCACAACAATAAAATAACAACCAAACGCCACTCACCACCACCACCATGTCTCGGTGGTGGTGGGTCACGGCTGCCGACACAAGGAACAACCCAAACGGGCTCAAAAAATATAAACGAAACCACCAAACTACCTCTAATCGCTACCAACTCGACTCTACCACTAATAAATCATCAAACCTCACCGAGTCACCGAGTTGACTCGGTGAGTCGACTCGGGTCGAGACCAAACGAACCAAGAAAAATACCCACACGAGTTTCCACACGATTTTAATATCAAAAACCTTTTTAAAACGTTTATATTTAAAGATTAACCGAAAATAAATTCGGATTTAATAAAATAAAAATTAGGGTTTTGGTTAAAATGTGTTTTTATCAAGAAAACGTGGCTAAAAGGGGTTGAGGAGGTCGAATACCAAACGAGTTCGCCGGAAAACGTGGGTTTTGGCCGGAAAACGCAAAACTCGAACCTACTTTTGTAGATTTAGGGCGCGTACAAGCTTTTGGGAGAAAATGGTTTGCGGGGATGAGTCGGGGATGTCCCGATCTACAAGTCTATATGGGTGGTGTAATGTGAGGTGGCCGGAAAATTTTCCGGTGACCGGAAATAGGGGCGGCGCCGGCAAGAAAGGGTTGGCCGGATTTTTAGAGAGAGAAAGGAAGAGAGAAGGAAGGGAAAGTGTGTGTGTTTTTGGAGTGAGAAAATGAATTAAGGGTGTAGGGTGGGGGTATTTATAGATGGGTGTTATGGATGGGTTTTTAGCTAATCTTCTTCATAAAACGGTTCGGGACTCAAATGACATAGCAAACGGACTCGAAAAATTATAAAACTTGCGCCATCGTTCTCGAAATAGTTTTTCCAATAAAATCAAGCATAAACTTCATAGTTTTTCTCAAACTCATAATAAATCAAATAATTTGGCAAGTGAAACAAATTCGAGTTTTTCTAGGTTGTGCTGAGCTAGTCTACAAATAAATTCTCGTTCCTAATATATCTCACGCTCTTCAAATCAAATTTAACATGCTTTAAAGTTTTAAAACGTTTCAGGCTCTAAAAATAGAAGTTTGGCTAGGATTAGGTTTTAGGAAAAATACCAGGTGTTACATAACATACATCATATTTAGAAATCCGTCCCGGATTTAGTCTTGGTCACCAGTCCCGGTTTTGAAGAGTTTTGGGTACTTGCGTTTAAACTCATCCTCGCGTTCCCAAGTGTACTCAGGTCCTCTCTTGGAATTCCAACGAACTTTCACAAGAGGGATACGACTCTTCTTCAATCGCTTAATCTCGCGATCCATAATCTCAACAGGTTCTTCCACAAAATGTAACTGCTCATCTATCTCAATCTCATCAAGCGGAATCACCGCGGTCTCATCAACCAAACACTTCTTCAGATTGGATACGTGGAAGGTAGGATGAACTCTACTAAGCTCAGGTGGCAATTCCAACTTATATGCCACAGGACCAATCCTTTCTACAATCTTGAAAGGTCCAACATACCTAGGGTTCAGCTTTCCTCTTCTACCGAACCTGATCACACCTTTCCAAGGTGATACTTTCAACATAACCCGATCTCCTACTTGAAACTCCAGGGGTTTACGCCTCACATCAGCGTAACTCTTCTGACGGTCACGGGCTACTTTCAATCGTTCCTTAATCTGAGCAATCTTCTCGGTCATCTCTCGGACTAAGTCCGGACCGATAAGCTGTGCTTCTCCTACTTCATCCCAACAAATGGGCGAACGACACTTTCGACCATAAAGTACTTCGAACGGTGCGGCTTTAATACTCGCATGATAACTATTGTTGTAGGAAAACTCAACTAAAGGCAAATGGATATCCCATCCATTTCCGAAATCTATCACACACGCACGTAGCATATCTTCCAAAGTCTGAATGGTTCTCTCGCTTTGACCATCGTTCTGTGGATGGTAAGCGGTACTCATATCAAGTTGTGTTCCGAACGAGTTCTGAAGTGACTGCCAAAACTTCGAAGTAAACCGGCTATCCCTATCGGATATGATAGACACAGGTACTCCATGTCGAGAGACTATCTCTTTCACGTAGAGTCTAGTCAGCTTATCCATACTATAGTTCTCCTTAATCGGCAAAAAGTGAGCAGATTTCGTCAATCGATCTACTATTACCCAAATAGCATCGAATCCAACAGAAGTCTTAGGTAACTTAGTGACAAAATCCATCGTAATCCTCTCCCATTTCCATTCTGGGATCTCAGGTTGCTCTAGCAAACCAGACGGTTTCTGATGTTCGGCCTTTACCTTGGCACA
>LBNU01017576.1:138412-155603 GCA_014162995.1 Artemisia annua
GGTTTTTAGCTAAACCTTTCATAAAAACGGTTCGGGACTCGAATGACATAGCAAACGGACTCGAAAAATTACGAAACTTGCGCCATCGTTCTCGAAATCGTTTTTCCAATAAAATCAAGCATAAACTTCAGAGTTTTTCTCAAACTCAAAATAAATCAAATAATTTGGCAAATGAAACAAATTCGAGTTTCTCTAGGTTGTGCTGAGCTAGTCTACAAATAAATTCTCGTTCCTAATATATCTCACGCTCCTCAAATCCAATTTAACATGATTTAAAGTTTTAAAACGTTTCAGGCTCTAAAAATAGAAGTTTGGCTAGGATTAGGTTTTAGGAAAATTACCAGATGTTACAGTATATTTCTGTAAATTAGAGTATATTTCAGTAACAAGATCATTCTGATCATTTAATTCTTGGGAAAATAAACAAACACCATATCCTTCAAATTTTTATTATCAGAACTTAAATCTTGGAAGGATTATTGGAAAGTTTTAAGATGACCAAAAATGTCGTGATTCTTCTAAAATAATTGATTCTTCAACCTTTTAAAACAACTTCAATTAATCATTCAAGGTTTTTACTCAAATCAAGTCCAACTAAAAACAATACCACACAAGATCATGTAAAGGTGCTAAAAGAGTTAAAATATGATCAATCAAATATATAAAAATAATACTATGATTAAGCAAAAAAGTACCACAATGTTTAAACATAATCAAAACAACTAATGATAAACAAGTTTAATCAAATCCAAACAAACCTAAGAACCAAAAACAAAAGTCATAAAACACATAGAACAAAATCAGAAAATCTTCCACACACTAAGCCATAGCCACAGCAACCAAAGCAGTCATAACCAAGCCAGAAACACCAGTAGCCATTGATCCCGCGGCATTAGCTTTAGGAGCTTCAGCAGGAGGAGGAACAACGTTGGACGATGGGCCATTAGGAGATGAGGATGGTGTAGCTGAAGGTGTAGGCGCGGCACTCGAGCCGCCTGCATGCTTGTGAGACAAAACCTTAACCGCAAGCCTTTCACCCTTGTCGCAACTTCCTTCAGCGCCACTAATGAAATAGAATGATCCTGATTCGACAAGCTTGAACTTGGCGGGACTGTCTTTGAATACAGTTATGGGCTTGGTTGTGATGCATTTCTTGTAGTCACCTTCTTGTACTTGTAAAACTGAGTCCTTCGTTGGATCAAACTTGAACACTGAATTCAAAGATCAAATATACATGCAGATTATAGTATGATATTAACAAAAATCATATAATCATGAAATAAATAAAAGGACAATTTAGTAGATGCATTAGTAAAATCACATAGCATAATTCGATAACATGATATTAACTCATTTAACTAGTTTCATAAACATGNGATCAAATAACTAGTTTCATAAACATGGTCTTAAATTAATTTATGATAAATAATAACTCAACTTCAGAAGTCATATTACGATTGAAAAAACAACAATTTTCTTTTATAAAAATGTACGATGTATCAAAATTAAAGAATGATCATTATAAATAAATTAAAAAAAAAAAAAAAAAAAGTTTCAAAAGGTGCATATAATTATGGATTGATCATAATGAAATATCGGAAAAACAATAATGATGCATTAATCATAATGAAACTTATGGAATATCAAAAAATTAAACATGGAGTCACATAGATGTCAAGTCTATCAAAAGTTAACCATTCTCTTGTGTACCAAAATCATGAAAAACATCAAATAGAAATCATTCATAAGAATCAATCTCATAAAAACACACAGAATTTAAAGAAGAAATACCAAGCACATCTCCTGTCTTGAAACGTTCTTTTTCAGCCCATGAATTCAAGGCATCAGGAGCCGAGGGAATGCGCCACGAGTTATCTTTTCCACCAACTACGAACTCTAGTGCTTCCGAGACTTGAAGATTCATCGAAAACAAAGCCAAACCGATCACAAAGCACAACAAATAAACTTTTGGGAAACCCATTTTCTCAAGAAAAACGAATGATCAAAATGAGAAATATGAATGAAATGTGTATATCAAAGTAAAATATTTTTCACTTTGTGTAGTTGTGGTTTTGCATGTGGTAACACTCCAATATATATAGGAGTTACGTTTGGTGCTAGGGTTTGCCTCATAAAATGGTGTAGCCGTTTAAGATTACGAGAATATTTCGTATTTGATAACTAATAATTAATTTGAATTCGAAATAAGTTTTTGTTTCAAAAAGAAGATTGGATTTAGCCGTTTCGTTTACAAATTATTTAGTTTAAATAACAATTAAAGATTAATTATCTTAGTAAAAAATAATGGGTACAAATTTCGCCAACTTGGAAATATATTGAAAATGTAATTTAATACGTTATAAATGTTTGACTTTTTCTATTTTTGTTGGGAAAACGAGTTTTTGAGTATGTTAACTGAAGTTTGACCATTAATTAATTCAATTCCCATAATTCTTGCTTCAGTATTACTACAGTAGTTATGATTAACATTTTTTTTCCCTTCTTGTATAAATTAATAAGATACTTCGTATATGCTATTGGTTTTAAATAAAAAAGGGATAAATGATATATGTTTAAAAATCATGATACATGTTTAGCTGTACATGCACAACCTCTATACTTTTAAACCGAGTTTGTTATTTATGATAAGATGAAATCAATTATAAACTCATGGTTATCTGCTTATCTACCTGTAAACAATTAGAGTTTCTAGGGCAAAAGTATCTTGATAATTTTGACAGAAAACAAATAATTTGCTTTTAATTAACAAAAGTCCTTCCTTCGTTAAAGAGTTTTACACCACATGCATTTATCTGTTTTAAGTTAAACGAGAATGGCGACGATCGCCGCGTTGTGGGCGTGCCTGTTTTTTAGCGGAGGCGATTTTGCATAAATAAAGTAGAATATTTAGGCGTTGCACGGATATAAGAATTCAGTTTCACGTCGTTGATCATGTACAGGAAATAGTAAACATGATATAGTTAATGCAATTTAAGCTAAAAAGTGAGCAAGATGTGTTGCATTAAAATGAGGTACAAAGTAATTTAGGAAGAAGTGAAAAAATATTTGAAGTAGTTGGTGCAAATTTTAGTGGCATCAATAATAATGAGGTAAAACCATCAAAAAGTCTCCCCTCTTTTCTTTGTTGCTCCTGGCAGAGGATGTGTGTTTGTGAATTGACCATTATTCTTGTAACACCTCCATTTTTCATAGACCGCAGCGGATGTTAGGTCTGGGGTATTACTTCATGGAAACAAAGACAAGATAATAGAAAACGACTCGAAAAGAGACGTTTTTGAAAAATGTGTTATCATTCATTTATTCATCAGAGTTTTTACAGTAAAAGATATACTTTTATCAAAAGAGAGGTCCCTAAGATACGTTTTAAAGCAAAAACAGATGAATGATAACTATTATGGACGTCCTCATGTCCAGTTCTTCTCTGTGCCAGGGTTCCTAAAGAGCTCAATTACCTAGGATAACATGCTTAAAAGTCAACACTAAGGTTGAGTGAGAATCATAGGTTTAAGTTATAGAGTGAATACAAGTTCCATAGGGTTCAGCTTAAACCCTATGTGTGGAAAAGTTTAGAGATAGAAGGTATGTTGCACTAAGCTCATGAACCACACGTTAACAGTCCAGATCATGGGGTCTGCAGACCAAACCATGAGGGGACGGGAAGGATAACATACCAAAGTTAATCCTTAAGAGAGTTCAAATATAATACTTATTGGTATCCTCCAGAGAGAGGCATACCAACGGGAGTTGTCAAACTCCAATAGATCTATCAATTATATTCGCGTTCACTCGCAAGTGATTAGATTCATGAATTTAGATATGTAGTGGTGGCAAGTAGTTTACTCGTGCAACAACCAAAGAAAAAGACTTGTATTCGATTTAAAGCATGTATCCCCCTCACAGGGTTGTCAAGCATTTAAAAGAATGAGGCTATGAAAACTCACCTGAGTCTAAGGTTAGTAGGGTAAGGGTTTAGACAGCCCACTCACGTATCCTGGGGGTAGTGTAGGTGTGTGTATGTCAAGTCCTAGTTTAGGTTTTTAAGTTTTTCAAGTAATCACTCTTAGGGTTTCTAAATATAACATAACACCATTCGGGCCATCATAATCCAGAAATACATACTCCTCACATGAAGCTCCCTAGTATTGTATTATGTTACTTAACATAATACTGTTTGGGCCATCATAATTTAGAAGTACATATTCCTCACATGAAGCTCCCTAGTATTGTGTCATGTTGTTATTAGATATTAGTTATAACATAACACCGTTCGGGCAATCATAATCCAGAGGTCATGTAGTAAACGTTTGAGGAGCCAGGGCACTTTAAATCGAACCCAGCAAACTCGTCAAAACGAATACCCAAATAAAACCCCTCACATGAAGCTCCCTAGTATTATGTTATGTTGTTAACTAAAAATAGGTTTTTGATACTTATATGAAAATAGTCCGTTTATACCCTTCAAGTTTGCATATTTACACTTTCTACCCTATACTTTTAAATATATACATATTAAGCATTTAACTTTCTATCTTTTACATAATTAGTCCCTATACTTATATATTTTAGAGAAATGAAAAAAATGGTCCTTAAACTATACTAACTTTCAATATTTACCCCTTATACCCTTAACTTAACAATATTTGCAAAACTAGTCTTTTTAAGTTTATAACTTATTTTACTTTCTATCCTAGGGTTTTAGAACTTTGTAAAAAGGGTCCTTATACTTATAACTTCTAAGAATTGTCAAAAATAGTCCCTGGACTTCATATTTTCAGAAAGTTACCATATATACCCTTATGCATGAAAACATTTGCAAAACTAGTCCTTTTAACATGTAAATTATTTTTTTATGAAACAAAAGAGTTTCCTAGCTTATGTTTAGCTATTATATACTTAAATAAGTCTCCTAAATCAGATTATAGCACATGATAAGGCAATTTAGCACAAAAACATATAATTACCTAAAATTAGGGTTTTGAAATGAAAACTTCTAAATGAAAATGATCAAGGTTATTCTAAGGGTTCTAAGGCATATCCTAAGTATCCTAGGTCATTAATAAGACTACTAGAATCAAAAACAAAGCTTACTTGGGTCGTGGGAAGCTTAACGTGGGATCTAGGGTTTTCTCGGCCAAAACTTAACTCGATAAGGATCTAGGACTTAGTTACTCGTCTTCTAGGATTCTAGGGACTTATTACTACAGAAATGTTTATGTAAAGAAGAGAGGGAGGTGTGGATTGAAATGGTGAGGGCTTATGCCCTATTTATAGGGTGCGTTTGTGTAGCAAGCAAGAAAAGAGAGCAAGAGGTGGCGAGGAGGGGGGGGGCTGATTAAGCTGAGCTAGAGGGTGATTTGGAGGACCTAATGGGTGACAAAGGGCTGCTATGGGGTAGCTAGGGGGCTGCCTAGGCCGGTTGTGGCCATGGTGGTGCTAACGAGCCAAGGAGGTGACAAGGAGGTGATCCACCTCCTTTTGTGCTTGCTAGGGAGGTGCTAGGGTGTGTGCTAGGTCTAAGGGAGGTGCTATGGTGCTTGGTTATAGTATTTGAGGTGCTATGGTAGCTTAGTTTAGGTTTTAGGTTTAGTTTTAACCTAGTTTTGTCTAGTGAAAATTTAGGGTTTGGCCTAGGGTTTAGTGCCTAGTTTAGGGTCCTATGAGTGTTTAGTGACTAATATTAAGTCTTAGGAAGCTTATACTCAGTGGTGGTAGCTTATGGTAAAGAATTGGGATAGTTTAGACCTAATTCCGGGAAGTTATGACCTAGTTAGGGTTTTGTGCTTATGGGACTTGTACCTAAGTTCTATAGAGTTGTACTATGATCAGGAAGTCTAATATATCCTAAAGTTGCTAATGTAACTCATACCTAAGCCTTGAACACTTTCAAACTAGTTCAGGTAAGCAATTAGGGTTTTAAAGATAACCGTAAACACATAGGTGCAATTAGGGTTTTCTGATGAGTATAGTGTACTAGAGTGATAGTTTACTTAGTGAAAATGTGTTTAAAACCTATACTTGACATATCGGGATGTTTACATGAAGTAAACATAGTGGTTGTTGGCATAGGTGGATACGTGAGCTTGTCTAGAGGTTATATAGGCAATAGTGATATAGTAAAGCAAAAATTTCACTCGGGAAATAGATATAGGCATAGCTAACCTAGATTTTGCTTAGTGAGGGCCTAAGTTAAGTTAGTAAGGCTTTGCTAACCTATGGGAAGCTAGTAGGGAAGTTAGTGGGTTGCTACAATTCTGACGTTTCATCTCCATCTTTGAAGCACACAAAGTTACAACCTCTGGTTTAACTCAACATCGTCCTGCAATTAAATGAAGCACAGATAAGTTATACAACAAAAAAACTAATATTTACTTTTTATGTCAGCTCAATTTCAAAATAACAAAGTAAAGACCTATGGTTACCAAAAGCTGATTCTAGTCGTAACCAAATGTTCAACAGTAATAATCAATTGGGTGAGTTTTGATTTAATGTAATATACCAATTGATTCTTCTACTTCTTTAATCCACTCGGTGATACTGAAAATCAAAAGACTGATGTCAATTAAGTTCTTACCTTAAAACTTTGTATATGTTGCCTCTTCTTGTTTCACCGTTTCTATAATCTTTTCAGCACCAAACAACAGGTTCCTCAGTCTCTCTACAAAGAATCAATACATTAATGACTTGATGACTTCGAGTTCATTAAAAAATTGAACATTACCAACATGACTACTTACAGGATGTCATAATCGATAGCTGTTCTTTAGTTTTCACGACCTGCACCTTCACGGCTAAACTAATATCTGCACAATAACTAAAACGATAGTAAGTTTAGTTGAGTGGCATCTTTAGAATTAGTGTTGTCAGGAAAGTTAAAGATATACTGAAATGGGAGCAAATTTCGTCGAACCTCCTTTTGCCATCACCATACGTGTTCCGGTTACCTGCTTTGATACAGAAACTGATTCAGCAAATATAAACCGACATAAATCGAATATGATACAAAGAATATTGGAAAGCACATTAACATGTCATGGAAATAAAACGATATACATACATAAACCATTTGAAATACTTTTTTTAGTTAATAGCTGACCTAATTACAAACAACCTACATTTTTCTTTTTTTTCTTTTTTTCTTTTTTTTTTCAATTTTCTTCGTATTGTCTCACTTGTTGCCTCTTGTCACATTGACAGAATCAGGAGTCCTATTAATCACATTTGCTATGATTTTTAAAGCGCGGATTTGTTACATTTTCTATGGGGTTTAATGTCCAAAATGAGTGAACATCTACTTAAGTTTTAAAGCATAGAAGAATACCTTGTTATTAAACATTTCCTAATACAATCCATCAACTCATCGTTATCCTTTCCGACAAACGAACCCTAATTGCCACTATAGGCAATTTATAAAAGCAAAAAGATAAACAAACCCTAATGTTGAATTACAATAAAAACCAATACTTTAACCAAATTAGAAAAGCATACCTTCTGAATTTTTTACAATGTTAGCGAAATATTCCAGCCGGTCACTTCCAGAAAGGTTAACTTCAAATCGTAGCAGGCCCTTGTTATCCTCATCCACTGCACCACCGCATACCAACCCACCGTCATGGTGGCACCTGAAAACATAGGAAAGTATAAGAACACCCTTATTAAAAAGCTAACATAAGCTATAAAAGAATAATATAACTTTGAAACAAATATATATCGGCTGAAAGAGGCAGTAGGCATGTGAGTTGTTATTCTTTGCAGAGAGACATAACCTATTTACAGTAAAAAAGGATGTAATCTTGATTGCATATACCAGATGAATGTGTCAAAGACACTGACGGAAGAGGTAATTTGCATAAACACTCACCATAGGTGTAATGTCGCATACCAATACAAAGACCAGCGGAGAGCATATGTTGAAGTGCAATCAAGCTTTGTTGGTTGAGTGAATGTCAGCTAGCTGATAGCTGACTGGATAATCCCAGGGCTAACATGCCATTCAATCAACAAAGATGGATTGCCACAACAAAAAAAAAGGGAACCCAAACAAACGTATCCCATAAGGCAAAAGCTAACATGTCAGGTGAGCCAGTGGAGTCTGTGCTCTGTTATTTGAGGTAAATGGTGAAGGCATCGTTCAACAGGTTCTCGTTGTTCACTGTGATGGGTGCGTGATGGTAACAGGAAATGAATACATGTCGCTGAGAAAACCATAAAAAACAGTATGATCATACATAGAAACACAAATCATAGCAATATAAGCATCGTGGATAACCTAGCAACCTCGTCAACTGAATCTGCAGCTGGCAGTTTTCAGGTGCAAGCATCATCACAGTGCAGAAGACACCTGGTCCATGGACACCACCCGGCACAAAATGAAGCATCACCGAGGCCAAATCATTTTCTGAATTGATAAAAAAGGAAAGATTAAAGAACTTAAAGCGTAAACAATTATATCACGTGCATAAGACAGTGCGAGTGTACGTAATGAATCTTTCACCTTCATATTTTGAACGCGAAACACGACGGTTCACATTAAGGCCAGGAACCTGAAACGTATATGCGACAGTGAATAAGACAGTCCATAACTAAGTATATACGAAAAATCGCAAAGAAAATGTATTAACACACCATTACCTGTTGACACTTCAAAGTCATTATTTAGAGTGTCCTTTGACGTACACGTGACCACCTGTTAGCACCTGACACATTTGGTTATTTGTAAGAAGCTTCTCTACTGCCTTCCATATTTCATGTCTCTAATTATTCGAGAGGTTGAACGTGTGCCTGCGAAGACAACAATATCAATTATTAGGAAGTGTTTGTTTCTGTTTTTTTAGTGGGGATGGAGGCTTTTTTTTCGCCTTATACTTCATAAGCCCGATAACGTTACTTAACTAATTATTTTGAACTCATAAAGGTATAACATGAAAACAACAATAACCCCACCAACCAAAATAGCTTCCATCACATTAAAGCCTAACGACATATAACCAACATCTCTTACAGAGGCTAATGTTATTTTGTTTTTCTTGTTTCTAACCAACAAATACCACATAAGCAACAAATTCAGAGTAGCATCCAACAACAATTGCCAAGACTAGATTCAGAATCCAATAAGCAAATACCACAGCTACTTTACAACTTCTTATTCTTTTTCTTTTTTTTTTTAACTCTTGAAATTCTTTATTTATTTTTCATTAACGTCAAAGTAAGAACTTGTTAAAAAAAAGTTAAAATTTCAGCACTTACCTTTAACGCGGAACAGAAACATAAAAGCAATCCAACATCATGTTAGCCTAAAAAAAAAATAAAAAATAAAAAAAAATAAAAAAAAAAAAACAAAACAAAAAAAAACAGGTAACACATATCAACAATCTTACAAACCTATTAAGGAAATCATTTTTTTTAATGCTGAAACAATTGATAAGTATAAACATACAAATAAAACTATTAGTGGGTTATGAATCATAGTTTCTTGACACAACCAAGTTGATCCACCTCTTTTGAGTTGATCAACCTGAATTAAAACTGATCAAGAATTGCAATAACTATTTATGAATAATTGAATATGAATAAATCAAAAACAAAATTAGGGAAACACTTCAAACCTGCGATTTATGATTTTCTTTTTTGCAATAATCGTCTTTTTCATCTAAACCCTAACTGTGGCGATGTGTGATAATTGTTGATGGATAATAGGGATAAGAAGTGTGTGGAAGATATTGATTGTAACACCCCCAAAATCGGGTCCAGCGGAAGCATACATGCATTGGGGTGCTACTATATTGGTATCACAACATAAGGTACAAAGAATAGTTTTTATTGATTACTAAAGATGTTGAATTTACATTATTTAAAGATAGTGCGAAAATAGGCCCATAATTTAGTTAAAGCGGTCTCAATTAGTTATCAGAGTCTTCTATGACCGTGCCCCTTGCCAAGCGCCTCCAGAAATAAGCTATCGCAATAAACCTGAGAATACATGCTAAAACGGGTCAGCTTACGCTGGTGAGTTCATAGAGTTTAGACACAAAATAATACGCAATGCCAAGAACTCCAAGACATAACGATAACTCTATAACACCACATAACATAACAAACAAGAGAGAAGTCCTATAGGTGCACACTATAGCTAATTGCCGCACTTGTAGTCAATTCCTATCGTACTTCTGCAGTAAAGTAGATAGTAATACACTGACAGCCACATATCCAATCTAACAATCATATCATAACATACCGACAACATAAACAATAATATAAACGCAACAAATCATAACGAAAACCAATATCATCACAACAACAAAGAAAATGACCAAAAGGTCCAAGAGATAACGAAGAGCATGTATTCTCCCACAAAGAATTAGAAAATGATAAAAGTAGGGGCTATGAACTCACCTGGGCCATAGCAATGCAATAATATACGACGGACACGACTGGCATCTAGCAGATCACAACAACATCAAGAAGGCGGTACATCGGTAAGGAAACGGCGCAATCTTCTATACACAAGGCTTATCTTAATATGAGATCCTCAGCGATGAACTAAATCCTCCAAGGATAAGTATTCCCAAATAATACCCATTTTTGAATCTCCAAATCTCTTATTATCCATTTATTAGTGGTTGTGTTTGGTATCATTGTGTGTGAAGTGAGGACACGACATAGACTCAAGTGAACTCACGTCAAAGACTCAACAAGCGAAGTCAACGAGAAATGAGACAAGACTCAAGAATACTCATGCCAAGAGACGAATAACCGACGACATCGACAAGAAACAAGACAAGACTTAATACGAGACGACCGGGTCATACTACGTAATCCACCCAAAGCAATCACACTTAACGGCTACTAAGTCAACCTTATGGTCAAAGTCAACATCGAGTAACCAAAAGTTTAACAAGGGAAATTGTACGAATTATTAGATACTTATCGTATTCGCTAATACGATAAGTTCAACAATTCCTTCAATACACTTATTAATCTAAAGTTAACTCATATCTAGTAAAGAGACGGTAAGTCATAGGATGGGTTACCTATTAATATTCTCCCCTGACACATTTGTTATACCCTAATTGGATTTAGTAACCCAATTAGTCCATTAACCGTATCAGATAGTTATATTAATATTAACCAATCCGTAACTCGACATATACTAGCACGAACCTCAATACCTCCTAAAGGATAAGTCTCGATAAACGTGCCCTCGAAACGTTTGATAACTCGTCCGTATATAAGTTTAACATTGTTTAATTCATAATATATTAAATAACGTTCTTATCGTTATTTAACGTATTCGTCTTAATTTAGAAATATCAACTAACGTTTTAACCTTGTTTAATATTTCCTTATTAACTCGAAAATATTACATAACGTAACTTATCGTCATTTAATATTATAGTTAACCTATAAATATTAAGTAACAACCTCAAATCGTTAGTTAATACTTAAAGTTAACTAATGTATATGCGTGTCATTTATCATCTAATTACAATTATATTTCGAGTTATTTCACGTTTCGAGTTCAAATTTTATCACGGGTCAAATAGTCAACAATATTATGTCCATTTCGGCTAGTCGGGGTCACATGAGACTAGAAAGTCTAGGTGACGCCCGACACGGCTCAAATCATCACAATCCTAAACGTATATTCACCAACTATCCATTTAGCCGCAACAACAACTTCAACAATCACGGCCGACTACGGCACGTGTACTAACCTAATCTCCGTCTTTCTAATCGCCACAATAACAACCTCAATATCATTCACAACGACAACCTCAAAGTCAACAATAACTATGCCGAGACCCTAACGGCCTCGGCTCCTATTCTTAACCAAAACTACACAACCAAACGGACCCTTGTGACCACAAACACCCACGCCAAAAACATCAGGAGCAACAACCACAAGAACAACCAACAACAACCACAAGGACTCGTTAACAACAAGCTCGGCAATTCCAAAAACTAACCCGAACCTTTCCTAATCCACACACAACCACTTGACCACAAATCCACAACGCAACCAACTTAATCTATCCTAAACTAAACCAATACCCCAAATCCGAATACAACCACGAACAACAACAAGAATCCAACATAGGCCGTGAGTCTAGGACTAGGACTCACGGCGTCCCTTACTCTCGACCACAGACACCAATCAGAATCCACAAACACGAACACAAAACACCAAATGATACCAACACTATTTTTAGCTCGTTTTATTTATTATCTTTTCGTTATTATTGAGAACCCTTGATACCCGTGGGTTGTGGGTCAACCCGAGGTACAAACACCTCAAAGATGGCGAGTTAACCCACCTTATTCTTCGAGAGATCAAGAAAATAAAAGGGTGGTGATGTGAGGTGGTGATGTCGCGACTGAAACGCGAGTAAAGAGCGTGAGGTGGTGGTTTTGTCGCACGTGACATACATCAAAAGAAGGAGAGGGAAGTGGGGATGAAGTGGTGGTGACGGTGTGGCACCACTCGCGGTGGTGAAGGTGCTATGGCCGGAAAATGGCCGGAGCAAAAGGAGAGAGGTAGGAGGTGGGTGTCGGCTGGGGAAGAAGAGATAGGGTATCCTAACCCTAAAATGATATAAGTAGTGTTTATATAGGGTGAGGGTGGGACTAGGAATAAACCCTAGCGCGCCCTCAGGGACCGTTTCTGTAAATCTTCTTATATTTTTAACGACGCACGAACGAGACTAGTAAACCGCGACATAACTACTTCCCGAGTCTCCGAAATCATTTCCATTAATCCTAGAATTATTTTGCCGTTAAATCTGGTTATAAATACGCATATCTTTATTTTCCGTTGCCCAAAATAATTAATATTCATGTTTTTACCCGTAATATAACCAATTCTCGCGTGTAATGTTCTTGGCCACGACACTTGCTCCCGAAAAATAGATAAAGATTATAAGAGGATAAATATATAGGAATCCGAATTTCCCAGTTGTCGCAGCCTCACCTCCTTAACGGAATCGCGTCCTCGCGATTCAATTAAAATTACCCATTAAGGTTTGAAAGAATAAGCATATACGCACGAGGATTAGTCTTCACGTTCCCTACGTGAATTTAGGATCTTTTTCGCGAGTTTCGATGAACTTCGTCAATAAGGATGCGACTTTATGAAAGTCGTCTGATTCCAAGGTTCAAGATTCCAATAGGTCAACAATGTTTGAATGTTATAAGATCTGAACTTCTCCAAGAGGAATAACAACTGCCTTATTGGCAAGTCGTTTTTCGAATTTCGTATGGGAATGCAACTGAGTTCTGACGGTAGCTCAAATCTGGGAGCTACCAGTCTGACTCTGGCAAGGATCTAAAAAGGACTAATACACTGAGAATTCATGATTTCGATAAGTCAACGGAGCTTGAATGTTCCAAGATCGGGATTTCTCCCATAGGAATGAAGACTGCCTCCTTTGGCAAGTCATTTCATTAGACTACGCATATGAAATGTCGGGAATACGGTTGAGCTCTAACGGTAGCTCATATCTGTGAGCTACCGGTCTGACTCTAACCAGGATTTGAAAGGATCAACAGAGCGACGATTAAGCTTTCCGCGTTTACTCAACGCTTCACACATTCTCATGGTGAATTTCTAAGCTTAATCTAGGCTCTATCGGGGTTTTCAAGAGGTTTACATTATCAGGGTTTCTAACGATTCGCGAGCAGCTTGCATCTCCATTTCGCCTTCGAACGATCTCGGTAGTTTCATGAACAGATTCAGGGTTAGTAAGTTGGGTATCTCCATTTCCACCCAACAAATCGGCGATCGGCACCTACGACCATAGAGGGTCTCTTACGGTGCCGTCGAGGTACTAAAGGGGTAGGTATCGTTATAGGAGAATTTGGTCAACGGGTGTCTATCCCAACCATTGCCAAACTCGATAGGTACGCGACAAGTCTACTAACGCCTGAAAAGTTTCTTCACTCTAGCCATCAGACTGGAGATGATACACAATATCATATCTAGGTCTGTTCTCATGGCTCTTGGAAGTGATTGGCGAAGATGTGGGTGTAAGATAACAAGGTGAGAGTTCGAAACGACGGTTATGATCTGAAATAATAGGAGTTAGCACTCCAGAACGCGCAACGATCTCCTTCACGTATGGACGAGCAAAGTCGCCCATACTTTCCATTTTGCTCATTAGCGGGAGGTGAACAGGTCGGGTGGGATCATCAAAGTTGGTGTGGGATCGCCAACAACTACTCAGATAGAGCTGCGGAATCTACTTCCAAGGTTGCGCTTACGACATAACCTACTAACGGAAAAAGGGATAGCAAGGATAACGGTTATTTCTCGAAGGTCGAGAGAAGGCTTCGGTGGTTATCCCACGAAACACAGTTTAGGTTACCCGTCAAGATCTTAAGATTTCCGTCAAGCACGGAATCTCTACCGAACAGGAAGTTTAGAAAGTTCATAGTACAACTCTGTGAGAGGACGTTGATTGCTACTAGCAGTCAGTCGGATGACTCAATACGATACTTAGGTTAGAGGCGGAAAGTACAACCTCGATTGAACATCGTCGTTAAAACAACATTGCTTGAATAGCATCGATCGGGAAAACGAACACCATCGATTTTGGAAAACGAACATCATCGATTAGGAAAGCGAACATCATCGATTAGGAAAATGAACATCATCGATTAGGAAAATGAACATCATTGATTAGGAAATCGAACATCATCGATTAGGAAAACGAACATCATCGATTAGGAAATCGAACATCATAGATTAGGAAAACGAACATCATCGATTAAGTACCGGATTTAGGGTAGAGGTGGCTATGACACGGCTATAAATGAAGCAGGGCTAAATGACAAATCCAATTCCGGAACAAGGTCTAAAATCTTAGGAAGTTAGTCATATCTAAACCCAAAAACAGCCTAAACCAGTTCTAGTCATAGCTTAGACCAATCCAAGGATAGTCCTAACCCAAACCCAATCATAACTTAAACCAATCCAATAATAACCGAAACTNGAAGCAGGGCTAAATGACAAATCCAATTCCGGAACAAGGTCTAAAATCTTAGGAAGTTAGTCATATCTAAACCCAAAAACAGCCTAAACCAGTTCTAGTCATAGCTTAGACCAATCCAAGGATAGTCCTAACCCAAACCCAATCATAACTTAAACCAATCCAATAATAACCGAAACTAAGCCCAAATATTCCAATAAGATTGATGTGGCTTATGACGATAAGCAACTTGGATGTAAGTGGTTCCAATCGGGTCTAGCCCGATTCTAGGCAAACTACGGTTGACGATGACAAGTACGAGCCCCACATAAACGAGGACGTTTAGCGGCTCCAGAAGTATTACGATTCATGCGGTGTTGTGATGCCAGTGTGTCGTGTGTAAGCGAGGCTTTGGTGATATTCACTAACCGTAAACTGACGCAAAACCCATCATTCCTAAACTCAGACTCTAACCCGGACATAATTCTGTTATAACTACCCTAAGTACTGCAAAATTCACCTTTGAGCCGGACATAGTTGATCAGGCCATGTCCAACTGTCCCTGGTTGAATATAGGTGATCAGTCTATACTTAACCGAAGTTCAATGAATTTTGAAATACCCAGCCTAGTTATGCTAGTAATATGTCCTTTATGTCCCAAATCATTCCCAAGACTACGACAAGTGTACAGAATCAAAATTCATAAATGAGATTACGCAAAGGATTGCGTAAATCCGCGATAGGTACGGTGTGTGCATAAGTATATAGAAATACTTATGGTGAGTAGAAACCATTGGTGGATTTAAATCATCCATAAGATAGACTCGTATATCGGAAAATAGATCATTAGGCACTAACCAAATAAACCATAAACAAAATTACCAGAGAAGCGACGACTTGGCAGGAAGGCACGTGGCGGTCATAGAATCAGGTTTTCATAAAGGTGGTTATAGTTTGGGTTTTAGAATTTCCCAATTCTTTATAACCTTGGATCTGATACCAATCTGTAACACCCCCAAAATCGGGTCCAGCGGAAGCATACATGCATTGGGGTGCTACTATATTGGTATCACGCATAAGGTACAACGAATAGTTTTTATTGATTACTAAAGATGTTGAATTTACATTATTTGAAGATAGTGCGGAAATAGGCTGTTGGGAATAAAGCTAACAGTTACCACTGATAAGCTTGTGGAAGACACTGCTGAAGAATGCACTAGCAGTGAAAACTCATTACCACTGCTAGTACATATTATTACCACTGCTTACTAGATAACTGTTATGTATTCGTGTATAGATAAGTATAGAATAGATCTTGTGAATATTCTATTTAGATAACATTATACTTATCTTGTAAAGGACTCCTTGTGCTATAAAAGGAGATCCTAGGTCATGATCATAGGTACGAATTACTCTAGAGAGCTTCAAGGTGTAACCCTAGTGATAGCTAAGATCACTCGTATTATTATCATTAATAATATTGAAGCTTTGTGTTATATACAACTATACTCACTCACAATACATCATATAAACTGTCTTCTAAGTGTTGTTAAGTAAATTCCGCGTGCTTAATAATATTACTCAAAGTATCAACAAGACAAGGTGTGTGTTTAGATCCATCAAGTGGTATCAGAGCCAGGTTCTGATACTTTGATTTAGAAGATCCAAGAAGAAGCTTAACTCACTCACTCAAAGATGGAGATGGAAAACAATCAGTCAAATGTTCCAAGACTTCCCAAACTCAAACTTAATGAGTTTGAGATGTGGAGGATCATAATAGAGCAATACTTTCTCATGTCAGACTATGCTTTATGGGAAGTCATCTTAAATGGTGATTCCTTCAAACCTCAATCAAAGACTGAGAAGATTGGAGATAAAGATGTTACAACAGTTTCTGTACCTACTACAACAGATGAAAGGACCCAAAGAAAGAATGATCTGAAAGCCAGAAGTTCATTGCTTATGACTCTTCCAAAAGATCAAATAATAGCATTCACAAAGTTCAAAACAGCAAAAGAACTTTTTGAAGAGATCTGTTCAGTGTTTGGTGGCAATGATGCTACTAAGAAGACACAGAAGACATTGTTGAAGCAAAGTTATGAAAATTTCTCTGCTTCAAGCAATGAATCTCTTGACAGCATATTCACCAAACTACAGAAATTGGTTACTCAATTGACTGTGTTTGGAATTGAGGTGGAAAGGGAAGACCT
>LBNU01017583.1:23319-36428 GCA_014162995.1 Artemisia annua
TCTAAAGGACTAACGGTGCAATGATAAACCTAACGACCGTTAGGTTAACCTGCTCCAGCAGGTGAATCAAGTCACCGCTACACACAATGGACGAATTTAGCAAGTTTGGTGACACATTGGGAAAAAAAAAAGAAAGCTACATACAATGAGAAAAAGTGGCAAGTTGCATACATTTTCAGGTAATTTGCCCTTAATAAACTATAGCAAAATGTGATGAGGTACTGAACAAAATGTTTAAAAGTGTTTGGCCTATGTGTATGGCTAACACAATGTCTGGATTCGCGCTTGAAAACCAAAAACACTTTGCGCTTTTGTTATTTCCCAGTTTGAGAATATTTTTTGCCCATATAAAGAGCACAAAATTATGTTGTGTTTTTCCAAAAGAAGGCTCATACATGTTATAATTGAACCGATTCATACTAGCTCTTAAAACATTGATTATGACTACATTTACGTTTCATCATTATGGTCTCTTTCATTATTTATTTATATTAGTAAGTCTTGCCTAAAAAAAATTTACGTTCACAAAATAGCGGATGCGCATATGGAATACTTATACAAAATCTATATATAAAAATAGCATGGGCGCGAGCTTAAGTAGCTTGGACCAATACAATGCTAATAATATCCTGGTAAAACGATCCAAATAAGAAGGTGGCAAACACTTCTTGTGCTATTGATTGTACAATAATTTACAGGACAGTTCATTAACAGTTTAGCTGCTGGCGACGAAACACTTTTCCATTTTATCTACATTCTTGAAAAGTCAAGGTACAATAATGATACAACTTTGTAAAAAATCAATGTATATATTTTTCATGTTGCATTTACATTATAGGTCTACTCAGTTTATGTTTTAAAGAAACCTAGGAGATGATCTTACAAAGATACTTGGTATTTTCGCTAAAGAATGAACATATTTCATGCGCTGTTATAGCAGTCAAGGTGCATTTACTACACATCTTTGTGAAAATTAATTCATTTTTATGCGTTCACTATAATATTGATAATATGATTAATATCAACACAACCCAATTTGCTAACAAATAAACCAACAAAAAGCTCGGATCTGACAAAGACCCATGAAACACCAATATACTTAGAACCATTTCATGAAATCTAACATATGCAGTAAGCTCATCATATGACAAACAAATATCAGCATAAATTATAATCATGTATCTCAGATCTAGCATAAACATAGCATATAAAAATAATAGTGTCGTATATGATCAACCGCAAACAAACCAAATCATTTATCGAACAAATACCTCAAATCTAGTGAAAATCGTCATTGCCTACCTCAGATCTGATCAACACATACCACATAAACAACCAGATTCAGACTCTAATATAATTTTCCGTATATCAAAACAACAACGTAAACCGTCATCCATAGCACATAATCAACCGGATGGGGAATGCTACATCCATATAAATAATCTACAAAAAGAATCCACACGCTGATGTGGCAGGATCTGATTGGTTTATTTTGGTATAGCTTCACTCTCTTCTCTATGATTAGACCAATCAGCTCCTGTCACATCAGCATGTGGATTCTTTTTATGGATTATTTATGTGGATGTAGCATTCCCCTAACCAGATTTAGACTATAATAATAATAATAATAATAATAATAATAATAATAATAATAATAATAATAATAATAATAATAATAATAATAATAATAATAATAATAATAAATAATAATAATAATAATAATAAATAATAAAAAAAATAACGATAAACAATAGCATTTAGATAGCGTGCGTGAGCAGGTTTTCATTTCGCGTATGCGTATGTATGTTTGATATCGCGAGCGGCGATTATTTTTAATTCAACTACATCATATTAGGACAAGGTTATCAAAACATAAAATGGCAACCTAAGTGGACCAAACCCAAAAATAGCAACCCAAATTACGGCCCAATGATATTTTGAATATTTTATTCCCGATGAAACAAACCGACATTGTTTCATGAGCACCATAGTATAATAAGATAATTTCATAATATCTCAACTTATATAAAGCCAAATATATGATTTTTAATCTTCTCTCTCCTCATTTTCTTTTAAAACAATACCAAATCCAATTTCAAACCCGTTTACAAACCAAACGGACCCACATTTTTTTCCCTATTTCTACACATTAATTGTCTGTGTTTTTCAAGCCCACTACAAGTCATACTACGTAATTATTAGTTTTTTGTTTTAGAAGACGTCATCAACATTGTGTGCCAGTTTTTTATTAGTCGTTCACCAAAGCACAATTTGTTTTTATTTGATTTTCTTTTTGTAGCCATCATCTACCGTCTTACCTTTAGCCGAACAAACAAAAAAGAACAACACCCTTGCTTTAGCTCATATATAAAACAAATGGCAGGTCCAACATCAACACATACACCGAAGGTCTGTTTTAACTTTGTTAAGAGTTTCTGATGGTTTAGGTATTCATGTAAGTATTATCACTTAACACAGGCGCATATGATAGACTTAATAAAGACCCAGAATGATTTATTAGTTCAACTTCGGATTTCTTCAACACAAGGCATGGTTCTTAGGTCCACTGCCAGGCCTATTTCACTGGCCTACTCTACACCAGGATTTGGGTCGGCCCAAGTTGTTGGTCCAATACCGGATGCATTTCAAGCCCAACATCAGTTTACACCAACTATTGCATCACTTCAGGATCTTACTACAGGTGCATGGAACATGGATACAAGTGCATCTTCTTACCTTAGCTCCCCTGTTAATTCTCTTCGTAATATTTTTAATAAATGTATGTATCCGTTTGTCTATGTTGGCGATGGTAAAGTCTATTCCCGTCACCAACACATGCCATAGCATTTTTCCAACTCCTCATAAACCTCTTCATTTAAATAACGTTCTCATACTCCCAACATTGTTAAAAACCTGATTTCCGTTCATTAGTTTGTTCATAATAATAAACGTACTGTTGAATTTGATGAATTTAGTTTTTCTATTAAGGATTATCTGACCCGTTGGGTTCTTCTCCGATGTGATACTACAGGTGACCATTATCTTGTTACGAAGCCTTCCCCTATCCCACAAGTTTTTCTTGCGATTCAACACAGGTGCCACAAACGACTTGGACATTCAGGAAGTAAAGTGTTACGTAGTCTTGTTTCTTGTAAATCCATTGTTAGTAATAAAACAAAGCCTCCTGCGACTTGTCATGCTTGTCAGCTTGGCAAACACGCGAGGCTTCCCTTTTATTGTTCTCAAACTATTGTTAGGGGTGCTTTTGATATTGTTCACTTGGACTTATGTACTTCCCCAATTCCGAGTCTTACGGGTTTTTAAAATTATGTCTTTTTTTTGGATCATTATTCTCATTATGTGTGGGTATATCTGTTGCTTAATAAACAGATGTCTTGTTTATGTTTGTGTTGTTTCGTAATTTCGTTAATAACCAATTTAAGTGTGAAATTAAGTCATTTCAATGTGACCATGGTGGTGAATTTGATAAACATGCTCTACATAAATTGTTTGCCTATAAAGGCATTCAATTTTGTTTTTCTTGCCCTAAGACCTTCCAACAAAATAGCAAGTCTGAACGCATGATGCGCACCATTAATAATCTCATTCGGAATTTATGTTTTTAAGCTCACATTCCTCCTCATTTTTGGGTAGAAGCACTTAATATGGCCGTTTATTTGTTGAATATATTACCTTCTAGTGCGATTAATAATGAAGTGCCTCATACATGCTTGTTTCGCACCAAACCAAATTATACTATTTTACGTGTTTTTGGATGCTTATATATTACCCACCACTTGTATGCTAATAACGAACTTGAACCATGTGCTAGACCTTCCATATTTTTGGGTTATCCATCCAATCACCATGGGTATCGTTGTCTTGATTTGAATAAAAACAAAATAATTCTTTCAAGACACATTACTTTTGATGAAATTGTTTTCCCATTTGGCTCCATGACCTCCACCTAAGCTCCCTTATACACTTTTTTGGATGATCCTCCTAATATTATTACCCACACCATTCACACTTCTCCAGTTAATACTCTAACTATTGTTGAAACCCAAACCACTCAGCCAGCTGCTCCAATAACCTAACAGGGCCAATCTCCTACTACTGAGCCCACTACACCTATACTTTTAACTTCACTTACACAGGCTCATTCTACGTCATCACCTTTACTAAATGAAAACACCAAGCCTACCACGGCCTCATCTACAGTGTCCCAACAGGCCCCCTTCGCCGGCCCAAAAGAACACACAACCTCCACCTGTAAACCCAAACCCGGTTTCTATTCACCCTATGGCCACACGTTTTCGTTCCAGGTCTAATCGTTCTCCTGAGCATCTCAATTTGCATGTGTCCACCATTTCTCCTTTAACTAAATCGTATAGCGAAGCCTTTAATGATTCTAATTGGCATAATGCTATGTGTGATAAATATAATGCACTTATTAAAAATTATACTTGGACACTTGTGCCACTACCCAAGGATGCGAACATTGTCCGTTCCATGTGGGTGTTTCGGCATAAGCATTTAGCAAATGATACTCTTAGTTTCTACAAGGCTCGTCTTTTGCCGAATGGCAACACACAAATTTCTAGAATTGATGTTGAAGAGACTTTTAGTCCGGTTGTTAAACCGGATACTATTCGGACTGTTCTTAGTCTTTCTGTTTCTCGAGATTGGCTTGTTCATCAAGCTTGATGTCAAGAATGCATTTTTACATGGGGATTTATTTGAGACGGTATATATGCATCATCCTCTAGGTTTTCGAGACTTACAACATCCTGATTATGTTTGTTTATTGCAACGATCTCTTTATGGTCTTAAGTAGGCTTCTCGGGCTTTGTTTCAGCGATTTGCTTCATATATTACTCGTGTTGGTTTTTCTCATAGTCATTGCGACTCGTCTTTATTTATTTACTGACAGGGGACTCACACTGCTTATTTGCTATTATATGTTGATGATATTGTCTTGACTGCTTTCTCTGGAGTTTTATTACAGCGGATTATTGATTCATTGCATCAAGAGTTCTCTATGACTAATCTTGAATCGCTTCATTATTTTATGAGTATTTCGGTTATGCGTAATATTTCAGATATATTTTTGTCTCGACGTAAGTATGCCGCTAAAATTCTTGAGAGGGCTCATATGGTTCGTTGCAATCCATGTCAGACACCTGTTGATACTGAATCTAAGTTAGGGGCTGATGGTGATCCTGATCCAACATTATATCGGAGTCTTACAGCGCCCTACAATATGTTACTTTTATATGCCGTCCAACCTTGTTTAGCATCAATGTACAAAGCATATTGAGATTAATAGTCAGATTGTTCGTGATTTGGTTGCTACTCGTCAGTTTTTGGTTCTGTATGTGCCTTCACGCTATCAGTTTGTGGATATCTTCACTAAAGGGCTTCTACTGTATTGTTTGAAGAGTTTAGATCCGGTTTGAGTGTTCGTTCTACTCCCGCTCCAACTGCCGGGGGCTGTTAGATGTATATTTGTAGCCTATGGGTCTTATACTTAGTTAATGGGTTTAGCGCATATTATTACTTGTTTCTAGGATAATCCTCATGGGCTTATATATTGTAATAATTATTATTGAATGGCAAGCCAATTATTGGTTTCCAACAAAGAGATTGTATGAAAAAGTGTTCTCTAAATATCTATTAGTAGATTGTTGCAAAATAATCAGAGTCGGATCATATGAAAGTGTTCTCTAAATATCAACATGATCCAAACTTCGATATATCATGCAGCAGCAATATTTAAGGTCAAGTATCTGAAAAAGTGTACGTTTTCTATATTGATATGATGGTATCATCTGGTGAATTGCTGATAGTTTTTTGTGACATTCATATTTCAGGAACTTTTAACAAGGCACAAATCAACTGTTGCTGATTCGGTAAGCGTTAGAAATGCATTTAAAAAGTTAATTGTTTTTTTTTTATTTATTTTTTTTATTATTATTATTATTATTTTTTTGGTTTTGAATAACCATCTTCGTATTGACCCATACATGTTACCATAATTTAAAAAGTTTGACTTTGACATATCAACAACTCTGACTATTATGTTGACTTTGTTCTAACTTGGTGCTGACGCGGCATCAGCGTGACATTGAACACATGTAATAGGCCAGAATTTAAGTCTTTTGTTGTCTTTTTTTAGAAGTTAAGTCTGTTTTTTCTAACTAGTCGTGTTGGTCGCAGTTTTTCATGGAGTACAACGCGTTGTAGGAATCTCATAAGTACATCACTAGACGGAATGCTGTGAAGGTCTCAAATCGATCAGTTTACCTCTTTATTCTTGATTGAAGTAGCATAAAGTTCTGTAATTTGTTTCTGTGTATGTTTCAGCTGTTAGTAGCAGTGTTACTGGATCGTTCAAATACTGTTGCGATGGTTCGTTAATAACATGAGGATTCAAATGAATCTTCTTCGGGATTCAAACAAGACCATACAGTTGCAAGCTTTCCATGTCTTCAAGGTAATTTATGTATATAACTTCTTACATATAATGTCGTTTTATTTTCTTTCAATTAGTTTTTTCTTGTCTGATCGGGTTTCCATTGATTCTTTTAAACAGCTTTTCCCTGCAAATAAGCGGAATATGTTGTATGACTTTTATCCAAACACCCTTGTTCCTCATATGATAAATATGTGCAGCGGACGAGCAATTTGATGCAGATAAATCTCAAGTGATTAAGGAAATCTCAACCCTTGTGCCAATATGTGAGACAGGTGAGAGCTTCAAGCAATGTGACGGAACTAGCTGTTAACCATATTAACACTAAAGATGTAGTCCTAACGTCAATCACTTTAGCTCCCACCCTTTTGTCGATTGGGGCTGTCACCTTTCATCAAAAAGGTAGACAAATGTGTGCACTGTTTCATTTTTCTTGTTTTTGTAACATGAAACATATTATGCAATGTCATTTCTTTATATCAAGATTCTGTTTTCGCTTTTTAGCTAGTAAATCATTACTCATAACCCATAAATCATAAATACAACAAACATGTATACTATGTAATATATAACAAAAAAATTACAACCAGTATTCAAATACAAATGACAACAAAGAATATAACTCCTACCAAATAATAATCAAGCACAACAAAAAGAAGATGTATAAACATGATCTAACCAAATAACATCTCATAAAAATCTCAACCTCTAAGCATCACTGCGTGAGTGGCCATTGCCGTAANTACATCACTAGACGGAATGCTGTGAAGGTCTCAAATCGATCAGTTTACCTCTTTATTCTTGATTGAAGTAGCATAAAGTTCTGTAATTTGTTTCTGTGTATGTTTCAGCTGTTAGTAGCAGTGTTACTGGATCGTTCAAATACTGTTGCGATGGTTCGTTAATAACATGAGGATTCAAATGAATCTTCTTGGGGATTCAAACAAGACCATACAGTTGCAAGCTTTCCATGTCTTCAAGGTAATTTATGTATATAACTTCTTACATATAATGTCGTTTTATTTTCTTTCAATTAGTTTTTTCTTGTCTGATCGGGTTTCCATTGATTCTTTTAAACAGCTTTTCCCTGCAAATAAGCGGAATATGTTGTATGACTTTTATCCAAACACCCTTGTTCCTCATATGATAAATATGTGCAGTGGATGAGCAATTTGATGCAGATAAATCTCAAGTGAAAGTGATTAAGGAAATCGCAACCCTTGTGCCAATATGTGAGACAGGTGAGAGCTTCAAGCAATGTGACGGAACTAGCTGTTAACCATATTAACACTAAAGATGTAGTCCTAATCGTCAATCACTTTAGCTCCCGCCCTTTTGTCGATTGGGGCTGTCTCCTTTCATCAGAAAGGTAGACAAATGTGTGCACTGTTTCATTTTTCTTGTTTTTGTAACATGAAACATATTATGCAATGTCATTTCTTTATATCAAGATTCTGTTTTCGCTTTTTAGCTAGTAAATCATTACTCATAACCCATAAATCATAAATACAACAAACATGTATACTATGTAATATATAACAAAAAAATTACAACCAGTATTCAAATACAAATGACAACAAAGAATATAACTCCTACCAAATAATAATCAAGCACAACAAAAAGAAGATGTATAAACATGATCTAACCAAATAACATCTCATAAAAATCTCAACCTCTAAGCATCACTGCGTGAGTGGCCATTGCCGTAACCGTTAGCTCCATAAGCACCATTTCCGGTATGTTTGTCTTCCTTCTTTCTTTTCAAAACAACGAACCATGTAAATGCTTCCAAGATGGCTGCAATAGCCGCTAAAGATATAAGTACACCAATGTATGCATGCTTCCATTTCTTCTCAGGGTCCAAGATATCGAGCCCTTTAAACACGTTCGTAATACCAAGAGAGATCACAGTGTACCCAACGGCTGCGTGGTACACGTTCCAGTAAATTCTGTATTTGTGATCGGGCTTTGGCCTCAATAGAAGTGCAAATACCTATATAAACATGATCGTGGTTAGTTTATTTTTTGGATGACTTTTAGGTCGCTTATTTAAGTCGTTGTTATTGGGTTAATCCCAATCTACCCGTTTTCTACCCATTTAGAGGGTCAAACCCGAAAGTCAAAGTCAACCAAGAAAAGTCAACACGCTGGAAATAACTGTCAAATGACAGTTAACAAAAACAGTTACAAAATGAAAGGACACATCTGTTGGACAAAACGAACCAACACAACTCTTCATTTGTACCCTTTTCGTCATGTATAAATAGATAGCATATGTATCGATTACAACAATGACAGATTTATAGAAATAGAGATTATTTCAACACTTTTATAGAAATAGAGATTATTTCATTACTTTTTGGTATATTTTGATTAAAGATCCGTAAATTGGGCCAACAATTGGTATCAGAGCCAACATCATCATATACCAAGGGTTCTATTTTTTTTGCTTTGAATCGAAGAAGAAATCCCAGGTCTCGGTAACATTTTTCTGCAAATTTTTTTTTCATTCGAAACACAATAATCAAAAGGACTTTTTCATTTTATTGTGTTCAAGGAGGATACTCCTTAATTTCTAGTTGCCTCATAACAAAGTTACCGGCATCTAGAAAAGGCATCCTCAAACTGATTTGCAAAAAAATCCGAATCATTTTTTTTTTCATTTACCGAGAACATAAACAACAATAGGGAACGAGTTTTTGTTTATTACTTCAAACAAAAACACTAATTCGATTCAGAAACAAAGAACCAAATTCGAGAGGATAACACAAAGTCATCAAAGGGGCAGAAATCGAATTGATTCAAAACAAGGAACAAACACACCTGTTTCGAAGAATCAAACCGAGCACCCTTAATTGAATCACCACTTGATTCAATCGATTCATAAAGACCCATCATATACACGGTTCAGAATATCCCCAAAACTGACGAAACCCTAGTTTCGCATCAGAAAGGATTACAAGCATTCGAGAGGAACAAACCAACCGTGGAGAAGAAAAGGTTAACCAAGCCATATAAATCGGCGGTCAACCACCAAAGAATTACAGAAGAAAGGGTCTAAGTCTCAAAAGGGAGAGACGTTATTTTATCTCTGAGAAAGAGATACAAAGAAGAAAAGAGAGGCGTAATAAAAACCAGGGCAACATTCGGACCTATTATCATTAGGGCTTCGGTTATAATAACCCCCAGGTTCCGAAAATTACATAATACACCCTCCTATTTTTATTTAGACATATCTTAGTATATTAGTTTTTTTGCAAATTAATATATATAGGATAGTTTTTTTTGATAAGTTACTACTTTATACCCTTAAGTATCTTATCATAATTACAAATATAATAACCTAGTGATTACACTACTTATTATATTATTAGGAATAATTTTAAGGAAAAATTAACCTTAGGTTATTCATTTTAAGAATATAAAATCTCCGAGGATAGTTTTTGGATTAAAACTAGTCCTATAGAGTTTTGATTGTCATTTTAGACACAAAACGTTAAAAGCACGCTAGATTTCTTTTAACACACCCCGTGTTAGAATTTTAGGAGATTATTTTTTATCAAATCCTAGAGATATGACGAAGGAAGGTGATAGTGGAAAGAAGGAAGTTAGTATAATCAATACTACTCCTCAATTCCAATGCCCGATATTAAAACCCGCGAATTACTCATCATGGGCAATTCGAATGCAAATCATTTTAGAAGCAAATGGGTTATGGGAAACAATAGAGCCGTTAGATACAACTAAATCCGATAAGAAAAAAGAGAAAACCGCTATTGCATACATTTACCAAGCCTTATCCGAAGATCAATTACTTCAAATAACAAAGCACAAAACCCCTAAAGCAATATGGGATGCTTTAAAGACTAGACATTTAGGCGAAGATAGAGTTAAACAAGCGAGATTACAAACACTCAGATCTGAACTTGAGTTGTTACATATGAAGGAAGATGAAACAATCGACACCTTTACAGGAAAACTCACAACTCTTGTAAACAAAGCCGCTAGTCTAGGACACGAAATAGAAGATCAAACCTTAGTTAGGAAATTACTAAATGCTGTACCAGATAGGTATCTGCAAATAGTTGCATCTATAGAACAATATTCCGACCTAAGTACTATGACGCTGGAAGAAGCAATAGGGAGACTTAAGACCTATGAAGAAAGGATTAAGTTTAAGAAAGATAAACAAGTGTACAATCAAGAGAGTTTGATGTATACACGATATGAAGGACAAGGAAAACCTTTTAGAGAATATGGTCAAGGAAGATCTAACCATTCTCGAGACCGAGAACAAGACAAGAACAATTATCAATCTAAAAGGGAAGAACGAGCGTCTTTTGAAGAAGATACAAGAGACAAATCTCAAGTCACATGCTACCGATGTCACAAACTTGGACATTATGCATATGAATGTCAAAATAAACGCAAGAATCAAGTCAGAGAACAATCCAATTTTATTGAAGAAGACTTAGAGCCAATGTTGCTTATGGCAACTATAACTGAAGAGAAATGATACAATCAGAAACCGCAGTGAGTGCAGAAACAGCAGAGATTGCAGAAACCGCAGTGAGTGCAGAAACAGCAGAGATTGCAGAAACAGCAGAGAGTGCAGAAATCGCAGAGAGTGCAAAGATCGCAAAAGATAGCAGGGAGTGCAGGAGATTCCAAAATTCGATCAATATTACAGCAAATGATAAAGGAAGCAAAACAGAGACGACTACAAAAGACTTAAAGATCTACGTCGCAGCGATTGTGATTAAGGGGGAGAATATTGGGTTAATCCCAATCTACCCGTTTTCTACCCATTTAGAGGGTCAAACCCGAAAGTCAAAGTCAACCAAGAAAAGTCAACACGCTGGAAATAACTGTCAAATGACAGTTAACAAAAACAGTTACAAAATGAAAGGACACATCTGTTGGACAAAACGAACCAACACAACTCTTCATTTGAACCCTTTCGTCATGTATAAATAGATAGCATATGTATCGATTACAACAATGACAGATTTATAGAAATAGAGATTATTTCAAACACTTTTATAGAAATAGAGATTATTTCATTCTTTTTGGTATATTTTGATTTAAAGATCCGTAAATTGGGCCAACAGTTGTTGACTTATTTTTTAGCAAATAAGCAGTTTTGAGTGTTTGGATCATCTGTCTATTTGCCTATTTTAGAGTAAACAGGCACTTAAGAATAAGCAGTTTGGTACGTGCTTATTTATTTATGGTGACAATTAATCTAATATAAGCAATCTTAGACAGTCCTCAAGGGGGTGTTTGGTATTGCTTCAGCACTTAATAATAAGCAGGTTCTGATAAACAGTTTAAAGTAAGCAAAAGGTAATGGTTGTTTGTTGTACCTGAAGGGTTCCAAGGGCGAAAAGGGTAATTCCAATGTTGCGGTGAGTTGTGTATTTAATGCCTTCAGAGTCACTCCCGAGCTTGAGTCCAGTACCCCAACCAGCAACACCAACACCATAGGCGGTTACTTGGCACGCAATATGCATGTAAAACCAAGCAGGATTAGCCACCTTGAATACCTTCACATATCTTGCAATCATAGCTCCCATAGGCATCAATATACCCCAACTTACGGCGTTCAACACTCCATGAGTCTGTCATAGAAACGAAGAAATGATTAACTGTAATCAAGATCACAACCCATACGCCAAAAACAACTCTTTTTTATTCTTCCACTAATCATGTCGTAACATTGCGCGAAATAAGTGGACAACCAAATAAACAATCTTGGATCATGATGTCAAATTTGTGTTACATATGCAAAAGTCACTTGTTTTTCATTTTAACTAGTCATGGACAAAGAAATGAAAAGTCGGAACTGTCGTTATGCATCAATCACTTGTACCTTACCAGGCTGATTCCAATACCAAAAACTCAGTAAAATAATTGATCATCTAGAAAAAACTTTTTGGTCATGCCTAAAGTCAAAACTAGTGTCCTTAAGCTATCAGTTTTATATCTTTTAAGTTTTATCAAATGTTTGGTAAAGTTACAAAACTAAAACTAAGTTAATTACTATACTATATTGATTAACTTTTAATTAAGTTAAAAAAAAAAAAACAAAAAAAAAAAAAAACAAAAAAATCTTACGTTTCTTCGGTGAAGTACGTTGCCACCACCACCACCACCAGCAAGTGCACCTGTGACGAAATCCACAGTTCCCAAAGAATTCCTATTCTCCGAATTCAAAGCGTGCTGTCCTGGAGCTCCATTCGAAACTGGACCAGACTGCCAAACTTGATTAAAACTAGTCCTACCACTAGGCAACACCAAAGTAGCATAAATCACCACATCACCACTAACTCTCTCAGTGCGAAGATTACGCACTTCAAAGCTCAACGCACTTTGTTGCATTCGAGTATCATAACCAGTAATCGAAGAAGTATAAGCTTGTTCCGACCCGTTTGAGGCTTGTAAAGCAACAAGTGCTTGAGTACCAGCCATAGCAGGTCTACCAAGGTTTAAACCCCATGCAACCCACGTAGATGCTGATACTCCAGTGTGTCGATATGCCATATCGACTGTTCCATTAGTCTGATGGTAATTCCAATGAAGGTGCGAGTTTTGGACTGGTAAACTAACACATGTTGCAAATATCGCGTTACTA